>LOJH01012017.1:6322-17712 GCA_001685095.1 Ellobius talpinus
GCCTCTTATTGGCTAACTCTCACATCTTGATTAACCTATCTCCATTAATGTGTACCACCACTTGACTGTGGCTTACTGGCATGAGTCTAACCAGCATCCATCTTGGGCAGGAGAAGCATGGTGTCTGCCACTCTGCCCTTCTTCCCAGCATTCTGTTCTGTCTACTTTGCCCACCTAAGGGCTGCCCTATTAAAAGGCCAAGGCAGTCTCTTTATTCAACCAATGAAAGCAACACACAAACAGAAAAACCTCCTACACCATTTCTTCTATGATATTGTTGATCTGATGTATGCCTGGGAATTCTTCTCCTTCATCTTATAATTTGGAGGTTTGGTCTTTTTATGGTATCCCACACTTCCTACATGTTCCTTTTCTCTATGTTTGTGTGTGTGTTTTAATTTCATATTCTTGGCTTATTTGGTCTAGAGCCTCTATATTATCTTTGAGTTCTGATATTCATCTTAAACTTGATTCATTCTACTTGTAAGGCTTTCCCTCGAGTTTTCTAGTTGAGTTACTGAGTTTTTCAATTCTGTCTTCATGTCAATTCGAGTTGTCCTCAATGTTCTATCTCCTTATTAAATTCTGTTTTCAAGTCCTGGGTTGTCTACTTCATGCCATCTTGGACACCACTCAGGTGGTTATTCTCTTTAAGTTCATCGAGCTGTTTCTTTGTGTCTTCTTTAAACTCCTTGCATTCTTTGATGACATTTATGATGGTTCCTTTAAATTCTGTGTCTTGGGGTTCATCTAGGTAATTCTCAATGGAGAACATTTCTATAGGCCAGTGAATTTATTTTTTGGGGGGAGGTGATGCTGTCCTGATCTTTCACATTATTTGTATTTTTGAGATGAGATCTGTGGAATTCTTTTGTTAGATCGGTCTCTGATACAGACATAGCAGGATGGGACATAGCACGGGATGTGCAGGCCAGGTGAGACCGAAGGTAGCCTGTGGCTTAGGTGGGATGAAGTCAGGTGGATACAGTGTACTGGGCTGGGGTATAAGATATGCATGCTGGTTCCAGCATGAAGCCCTGGAGAGATTCTTGTGAAGGAAGTGGAGGATCTGGTTGGACAGAGGGGTTTGTGGCAGTACAAAAGGAGCCTGTAGGGTAGGAGCAGGATGGGGGGGTCCTGACCAGTGCCTTCCATGGGAATTTTGATATTAATTTTTTTCAATTTCTGTAAGGAGTGGTGTTGGAATTTTGATTGGGATTCCATTAAATTTGTAGATTGCTTTTGGAAGGATGGTCATGTTTACAGTATTGATCCTGTCAGTCTGTGTCCATCAGGGGACTTTCCATCTTCTGGTATCATCTTTACTTCCTTTCTTTGGTGTCTTGAAGTTTTCATTGTATAAGTTTTTCATGTCCATGTGAAAGATTTATTACAAGATGTTTTTGTTTTGTATTGTTTGTTTGTTTGGAGGTTATTGAGAAGGGGATTGTTGCCTTTATTTCTCTCTGGGTATGTTTGCTGTTAGAAGATATGGGAAGTTTACTGATTTTTTTGTATTAATTTTGAAACAAGCTATTTTGCTGAAAATGCTTATCAGCTATTGGAGTTTTCTGGTAAAGTCTTTTGTGTATAAAATAATATAATTTGTAAATAAAGACACTTTGATTCCTTTCCTATTTGTAGCCCCTTTATCTCCTTTCCTGTGTTACTGCTTCATCTTACTGCTTCAAGAACTATATTGAACATTAGCCAAGAGAATGCTAGATTTTTTGCTAATGATTTTTTAAAATTTTAATTAAACTTTTGTAAATTTTCAGTCTTTATTTCTCCCCCTTTTCATCTCCTATTCCATTTATTTTGGTCCATTTAATGCTGTCCTACATCTAAGACTCTTCATTTTCTGTTTTTCGGATTGTGTAATCTCCATTGATCTATCTTCATTCTGCTGATTTTTCTTTCTGTCAACAAAAATACCCTGCTACGTCCTCTCATGGCTTCTTATAGAAATAGCCCTTAATATCATTCCTAGATAATTACTTTTTGCTAGAACAAATTATCTAATTCTGCCTTCTGAAAATGATCTAATCTTGACCCCAAATTGATTCCTTTGGGGGATTTCTGTATCTTGCTTCTCTTGTGGTGGATTGGCCAGGATCATTGTATTTTATTACAATTTTACATTTTATTTCTATTATCTTCCAAAGCATTCTTGCTTCCTCCTCCTTTCTTCCTCTTCCTCTTCCTCCTCCTCCTTCTTCTTGCAACAGAGTCTCACTATACAGCTCTGACTATCCTGGAACTCTCTATGTAGACCAGGCTGGCCTTGAACTCATGGAGATCTGCCTGCCTCTGTCTCCCGAGTGGTGGAATCAAAGGCAAACATTCTTATTTTATCTTTTTATTTTGTTTTATTTTTCATAGTGCTAGAGATTAAACCCAGAGTGCCTTATATATCTTGGACAAATATTTTTTCACCTAACTGCACCCAGACTCCTAAGTAAATGAGAGGCTTTTTAAAAATTGTTTCTATTGAGCTATATATTTTTCTCTGCTCCCCTCCCAAATGAGAGTTTTTTAAATTTAAATTTAGATTTGCCCAGAAATTTGTCCCCAGTATGAAGGACTAGAACCCTAGCCTTTGGGATTTTACCTAAGCAATTTCTGAGTATAAGAATCACGGTAGATTTATTTAAACGATCCTGTTCTCATCTAGGTCTACGGGAACCTATTCCGAGGGCAATGCCAATTAAAGGAAGAGTAAAGGGGCTGACATGCAAAGCAAATGAAAGAAAGCATAGAATAAAAATCAAAAGTATTTATAAGGGTGGATAATGAAGCAATAAAACTTAACATGTGTGATGATCATTTTAGAATTTGTTTATACTCTACCATACAAATATTACTTGAAATGTATTTATCTGCTACAAGTCAGCACCATAGTTGATAGGATCTGGCCCTAGATCCATAATAATTAGAAACCAAACATTAATAACCTTCCTAAAGAACTGGACGGCCCTCGGGCAGGGCTTCCAGATGCTGCTCCATCGAGGCAGGCTCTCACCACTTTTCCTTATTTCTGAGTTTCAGGTCACTTTCCTTAATGTGCATCAAGTGTTCAGCACAGATTCTGCTCCATGACAAGGCTCAGAAGGTGGCCGCTTGTTTGTTATTTCCATACTGGCAACTCTGGCTTTGACGCATACGAACTGGGGGATTTCAGTCAGTGCATTCTTTTCTTAGTTCTTTATTTGTAAAGTGGGGATAATGGAGATCCCAACCTTATAAGGTTTTCATGAGGCTTCAGTGGGAGTTCATATAAGCTAAGCACTTAGAGTCTGGCACATGGCAATCACTAACTTAGTTAAATTGATGCTGCCCTGCTCAGGGCATGTGATGTCACACTGCTGCTGTCATTTTTACAATATAAGGAAATAAAAGGAGGAGAAATCTTTGCTGCAATAGTAACAGGGTGGCAGAGCTGGTCAGCGAGCCCAAGGACATTTTGCAGCTTGGATTCAAGCTATTTATAGCTAGGCTGGGAAACAAGTTCACAGTTCCCAAAACATTGAAATGGATTTATTCCAGGCTTCTGATACCAAAGATAAATTGTACAGTCTTAACTCGTTTGGTTCTGCTTTGCTCCTGTACATGGACAGTGATAAATATGTAAATCACCTTCATAAGTTACTGCAAGAGCTGTCTGATGTTTCTAGATCAAATCTAACCAATTGTGCTCATGATGTCATTTCCCTGAACAGGGAAATGTTAATTCTGTTCACCACAGTCAACTTTCCCAGGTATTTGACTGTCTTCATTAAAACAGATGTATAAAGCAAATGTTACCAACCAGTCTACATAATCAAAGCACAATACCCATTTTCTTTTCATAATCTTACCTTGCATTATGCAAAATGAACATTTGCAGTGTATGCAGAGAACACTAATAATCTTCTGGCATTAAGTGGACAAGAGGCCACATTTTATGCTGTCATAAATAAGACATTATATATGCATATGAATATGCACATGTGCATGTGTGTGTACTGGCTGGTTTTGCATGCCAATTTGTCGCAAGCTAGAGTCATCAGAGCAAGGAGCCTCAGTTGATGAAATGCTTCCTTGAGATCCAGCTGTAAGGCATTTTCTCAACTGGTGATCACTGGGGGAGGGCCTAGCCTATGGTAGGTGGTAAAGGGTTCTATAAGAAGGTATGCTGAGCAAGCCAGGGGGAGCAAGCCAGTATGCAGCACCCCTCCATGATCTCTGCATCAGCTCCTGTCTCCAGGATCCTGCCCTGTTGGAGTTCCTGTTCTGCTTCCTTCAGTGATGAACAGCAATAAACCCTTTTCTCCCCAACTTGCTTTTTGGTCCTGGTGTTTCATTGCAGACAAAGTGTATATGTATATTTCTGTGATGTACATGGCAAAAACATGATTATAAATAACTAGATATATTCCAATTTTTCTAAGAATATAATTAATGTCAATGAAAATAAGTTTAATTAATAACAGTTCTGGTGAGTTAAATTACCTGAAGCCGTGGTTCTCTCCTCCTCAAGTCTTATTTCCTAGGCTAAGAATGCAGCAGGTATGAACCAGAGAGCACACAGTCACAGAAGGCTCAAATTATATTTAATATGTGTATTTCAGGAGCAAGATGGGTTATATGTGTTACCATGGGAACAGCTGATTAGAATGAAGTCTTTATAACCGTTCTCAGAAGTGATTCATCCTTCCCTATTGACCTATTCAGCAATATCTATGCTTACTTCTCCTATAATTATAGACATAATGAATGTATCACAGTTGTAGGTGATCCACACAACACAGCGATAACCCACATCCCCATGGTTCTCCAGCCTAAAGGAATTCTGCCGACATGTTTCTGCTTTATGCACTTATAACAGCATCATGTGCAAACAACAAAGAGATTATATACGTGTCTGTATGGTTTGCGACTTGTCTATTTGGTAAAGATTTGTCCTATTTACCTAAGACTGCATAAGAAATCACATTAAAACTTGATGGCTTTAAAAACAACCTTGATTTTGTCCACTAATCTGCAGTTTGAGCAGCTCTTGATGGGGACAGTTTACATTCGGCTCACTTAGCCTCACATAGCATGGCTGAAAGACTTACTGCGACAATATTTGAGCTCCCTGGCCATGGGTCTGGTGTCTGGGCTAGGGCATCCAACAGCTGGGACTGGAGCAACTGGGATCCTGCATTCTTTTTTGCTTTCTATATAGTTTTTCTTCGTGGTGCCTCCAGCAGAGAAGCTCCCGGTGAGCCACGCTCTCAGGTGACAGTTTATATGTCTCAATCCCAAGGATCATATTGTGACGGAGAAAGAAAATGGAGAAAGAAAAGGATGTCTCGTGTGTGTGTGTGTGTGTGTGTGTGTAGGGGGGGTGTGTTACCCACTCTTGGAAGTATACTGCAAGCATCATTCCCACGATAGATAGTATGCATTAGAAACAAGCCACAGAGCACAGCCTACAGGGGATGGGAAGCTAGACCTGACCTTGTGGGGAAAGTACCAAAGAGGTTCTGCTACTGAGCCGCATCCCCAGCAACTCACTTATTGTTATTTAAATATATTTATTAATTAAAATGCATACTGTTGGTATCAATACACATTTGTTTGCCAAATAAGGTTAGGAAATAATGAATTCTCATGTCAATAAAGATTTTATAGTACATACACATCTGAAGACTTGAATTATGAATGTATCATAATTTAGTCAATTTCATTATTAGATACATGAATTATTTATTTTTTGTGCAGATAAGTTCTATGACTAACATTCTAAAACAGAATCTGTTCTTCAAATGATACATTTTTTAAAGTAGATTCACAAACAAAGTTTTAGTGTTGGGTTGGGTCAGAGCATGTGGTAGACTGCTTGCTTAGCATGCAAGAGACTATTAGTTTACTCCCCAGTACTGTCAAGAAAATCATTCTGAGTGAATGGGTACATATTTTTAAGGTTTCTGAGTACCTAATGTGAAGACGCCCTAGATTTTATGTCTTTAATACTTACTCCAAAAGCATCCACTGATTAGCCTGACAAGCCAAGGTATAAACACAGAGTAGAATATCAGTACATTTCTGGCAGCAGATACTCAGAGACAGGTGGACATTATGCTGTATTACATAGTGAAATATGATCTCTGTTCTCATAGTTTATGGTTACCCTGTTTATTGAGAGAAGAAGAATGATGGAAGGTAGACATGAAATTCACTCAAAAGAAGGAAAGCCATAGATTTCTATTTTTTCTTAACAAGAGGCCACCAACTTGACTCATCGCTTCCCAAGATGTCAATTAATTAACAAAAATGGCAGTTATCAGCAAAAATCAAAATATCCTTAAGGTAAAACTGGAGGCTCAGCAGAATTCTGCTGCCAAGACTTGAGAGAACCTTCTCGCATGGTTGCGGCAAAGAGGCTGTGGAAGTCAGTGGGGGAAACTTGATTGGCTATTAACTGACCACCGTTGTCTCCTCTGTAATATCTGGGTTGGCAGCAAAACACTAGGGTCAGAGCTAAATATCTAGATGCATCTTGAGGTGATTAGGACAATTTTTGGCACATACGTGCTGGCTGCACACCAGGATGGCACCAGAGGACAGACAACAAAGCATCATGAGCTCAGAAACAGGTCTGAGTCACCCTGCCCAAATTCAGATTTGGATCCACTACAGCCTAACCATTGAATGGCCTCTACTCTCAACCCTAAATGTGGCCATACCAGCTAAAAGTTAGATTCTATTGTTCATGAAACATTAGCTGCAGATTATGAAGTGTTCCATGGCAAATGCAGGTCACTCCAGGGCCATTCTGCAATAGATCCCTGCTGTAACCAGAGAGCATCACTACAAATCCTGACTCAGTGAATCAGGAAGAAGACACGCTGTGAAGCTCAGGTGTAGAGCTCTCTGATAGCTCTTCAGAAAAGACCCAGAGGTCAAAAGTTGAAAGAGTTGACATACATCCAGCCTGGAGGTGAAACCTATACCAAAATTATTCATGAATGCCATGCTGATATTAGTTACTAAACCCACAATGCTAACCATTGAATGACTTTTATTAAGAACCCCAAACACATCCATATTTGTTAAAATAGAGATTCTGTCACTGTTTCTCAGTGCGCTGTTTTCAGTGGGTGAATTAAACTCTCCATTGCTTTCTTGCTAAACCTCTGCTCACAATAGTTTCTTTTTTGTGTCATGTTAATTTTGGTAGTTTTGGCATACTTCTTACTACAAAAAGAGATATAGAGGGACTATATCTTGGAAATATTTGTAATCACTAAATGTATTATGATAGACTACCTCTATTTATATTCTCGTAAATAATAATGAACATTATACATATTAAATAAACATAATTAAATATTTAGAATATATTAAAATATTGACTCTACAGCAATGCAGTTATATATATATATTGGAGCCTCTCCTGGAACTAGCTCTTGTAGATGAGGTTGGCCTCAAACACCTCTGCCTCCCAAGTGCTAGGATTAAAGGCGTATGTCACCACTGCCCAGTGCAGTTATATGTATACTAAGAGCTGATATATATACTAAGAGTCATTCTGACTAAATGGTTTTAATTCCTCATCTAAGAAGTCATGAGTATTTTCAGTATATGTTTTCTTGGAATATGATTTCAATATGATATTCAAGGCAAAAGCTGCAGAAAATATGGTTATAAATAATTAAGAAGCACAGAACCAGCTTCAGACGAAATGTTTGTTCTGATAGCATTTCATATCAGATGTACTTTCTCAATCCAGCATAAATTAATTTCTTGATTAGCTGCTTTGCTATAGGTATTTCTTTTTAAATTATTTATAATAATCTTTATTGTAATGGAATGATTATAAATTCCATATAATTTTAATATTTTCCATCTGTTTCTATTCTTTGAAATGAATCCCTTTCTATTGATCTCTTTGTGGCTTGTTAAAAACATGGCCTATTCTTAAGATGTGTATTTGTGTTGGAATTAAAAATTTTGCATCTCAATTCCAGAGTTCTTCAACTCTGCTTTCAATTAATGTCTGCTATCTATCTCATTGGCCCTGTTATGAGATGCATCACGTATCATCAAATCTGTGCTGCAGCCACGCCACAGGTGCTTTTTCAATTATTTGAATTCTAGAATTGTTCCTCTGTCCCACATATGTAAAATCACATGATATTCATCCTTTTCTTAGCCCTTCAGATCTCTTGTGACTTGTTAGCATGACATAGAAGTCACCCTCAATGGCTCTGAAGAGAATGTCACCAAACATGCTCACCTCTAGCAGGAGACATTCTTGTTATATTCAAATGCGCAGAGTACAAATTCACAGTAACTCATTCAGCTTGACTTATTTCTAGAGCACAATGGCATTTGTTTATATATATAAAGGAGTATGATGGATGATTTCTTTGGGATTCTTTCTTTTCCTCTGTCTGTCATATATACTGTGTGTGTGTTACTTTATGTATGGTCTGTGTGTCTGTAATTGCACCATAAACTAGCTTAGACAAGAGAAAATTCATTTAAAATTTGTGTACTCAGAACATACAAGAGAGGGTTCTAGTCATTGATAAACTCGGCGTCTCTATCAATCAGCACACGAAGACTCAATCTTCCTGCTCTTCCCGATTCCTTTCATAGGGTCATCACTTCCTTTGGCCACAGAGCTGACAGTTTAGAGACCATGGTGAGACAGATCATTCTTTCTGTAGATTATCCATGAAAGTTCTGGACTGCACTGTACTTGACTTAGATGGATTGCACATCCCTGAAATAACCTCTGTTATTCATTGGACAAGTCAAGCCATGTGTAACCCGTGGATCCAGGAGTTGTATCAGGCCTGCCCAAAACATTGAGAAAGGTAACAGGGGTAGGGGTGGTTCCTGGTGTACATATACAACCTATTATTAAAGCATGATAGATGGTTAGGGGCAGGTACAGAACATGGATGCTCACTATACTTGCCTGATGGTTTGGAGAATCAAATGTCCCCAAACCCAGCTCTGACTCTGCCCTTCCCACTCAGTTGTTATGCTTAAACAAGACATTTCAGTTAGTAGATCAGGTTAGTGGCCATCACCTAGAACTTTGCACTGTGTTGAAATATAAAGGCTCCAGGGTTTGTCTTTTTTTATGTTGTAATTCTGCACACACAGCCCTGTGAGCCAGTTTGCTGTAGGCATCAGAATTGATGGAAAAGGAAGGTAGATTCACACAGCTTGAGTAACATATTACTCATATCTCAGAAATGTAGCAATAGGACAGGCACTCTCATTCTTTTTTTCTTTAAGTACAAGTTTACTGCTCAAAGAGTTGTAGAAAAGATGGCATCAAAAAATTTGGAAGCTGGAAAGCAAGTGTCCAAGACAAGAAAGCTGAAATCCCCAGACGAGCATGGGGAGACGCAGGGAAACACTATCCAAAGCAGAAAGGCCTCCGAATTCAGCAGAATCAAGTGCAGGTCATAAGACCCACTGCCTGTGTGTACATAGGTGTAGAACCAACTGCTGGGACATGGGTAGTCTCTTAAATAACACCATATCCCTACTTCAGCAGCCATCAGTTTCCAATAGCTCCTTATTTAGGGGAGGGACCTCATGGGCTCTTCCCTCATCAAGCTATGATTTTAGCTGGCTTGATCTTCTGCATGTCCTGTGCATAATCACAGCTTTCCAGGAGTTCATGCAGCAGTGACAACCACCATGTCCAGCAAATACTGTTTTGCACAGATGTCTACCCTGACTCGCTCAGTATTTTTGTCCCATCTTCTGGGATGGTCCCCAAACCTTGAGCAGAAGGGATATGATAGAGCTGTCCTGTTTAGAGATAGCACCGACAGTCTCTTGTGCTTTGAAGGTTGACCAGTTGTAAGTCTCTGGCTTAATATATCTACTGCAAAAAGAAGCTTCTCTGATGAGAGCTGAGAATTCACTAAACTATCCATGTAAGACTTTAAGAGGTAGGTCATTATCACATCTATATAACAGAATAACAGTATTAGATTTTCTCCTAGGGACTTTAGCCTAGCAAGCTGCAGGTATTTGGCGAAATTAATAATACCAGGCATGAGTTCCATTTTTTAGAGTTGGATTAAATCTAATCAGGAAGTGATTGGTTACTCTCATAACATCTATGCCACTATTTCAACAGTGGGTATATCTTGCCATGCCAGTCCGTTCATGGGATTTACAGATGGATAATATGGTTGATGATTTCTCTCTCCCAATAGAATGCCTAGACCTTTCCAACACTATCAAAACTAGCCAATAGGGATGAAGCTTCCAGGTCAGTACCAGCTTGATTTCTCTATGTCCTATGTCTCATGTTATGGTATCTTTATCAATAGGAGCTTGCCATCATGTTCTGGAGGGGAATGAAGAGCAATGATAGTAAAAATTTCAGGCAAATGGAAATTTACATTCTGGAAATTGACATTCTGAGTGAAGTAACACAGACTCAGACAAATGCCACATACAGTCTCATATATTGATGCTAACTTTGAATACTTAGACATGTGTATTTAAGCTGGAGTATCTATAAATGTCATAGAGAGGACAGAGCACAGCTAGTGTGGAGGGGGAAAGGGGAATAACAGAAGAGGGGGTGGTAATGGGCTGAGGGATGGAGGGCAGGGCAGAGAAATGAGTATGAAGAGGGAGATCTAACACTAAGGATCTTTGAACAAGTCATACGGAAACAGTACTGTAAAAGCTTCCTAAAATATATACATAGACATGCACAAGGAGTTTAAATGGAGCTACCCTATCACTGAATGACAATGCCTTTCTCAGTCATTAGACGCTATCAAATAACAGACTCAGGGCCAAGTATGGGTCGCCTCCTTCAGAGTTGTTGGTCAGTGGGTGTCTAATTCACTGTTCATTGCTGTGAAGAGACACCATGACCAAGACAACTCTTATAAAAGAAAGCATTTAACTGGAGTCTTGCTTTTAGTTTCAGAGGGGTCGTCTCCTGTCATGGCAGGAAGCATGGAGGCACAGACAGACTTGGTGCTGGAGTTGCAGCTGAGAGCTACAACCTGACCCACAGGCAGCAGGTAGAGGGAGAGAGACAGACACTGGGACTGGAGGGGACTTTTGAAATCCTAAAGCCCACCCCCTAGTGACACACTTCCTCCTCCAGCAAGGCCACGCCTCCTTCAAACAGGCCACATCTACTGCAACAGGATCACCCTCCTCATCTTTCCCCGATGACTCAACAACTGGGGACTTTTATGATTTTTTAAAAAATGTCCTAGCAGCCGCGGTGGGCAGGCCGGTTCCGCTTGCGAGTAGTGGGCAGGCGGCAGTAAATCCCAAGGCGGCGGCGGCGGCGTGGGTGGGAGACATGTGGGCAGACACATAGTATGGAATAAAATTGTATATTTATTACTTAAAGG
>LOJH01012018.1:0-16777 GCA_001685095.1 Ellobius talpinus
TTTATTAACCAATGAAAGTAACACATAGACAGATGACCCACCTACATCAAATATCTAGCTTTGATAATGATGTAATATGATTTTCACCCCCTGAACTTCATAGAAAACTATATAATCTCTGCCAACATCCCCTTATAAGCAATGGCAGGCTTCCTGGTTTTAATGGTGGATAGCTTGTGAACGCTTTACAAGGGTATGTCACTGCTCAGTTTGGGGTCTTTATGTGGTAAGTAATTGCATCTGTGAGTGAGTTTGAGAAATAAGTGAACGACTTGAGAATTATATTTTTCTATTCCTTTGGAATAGGGAGGGAAAAAGAAAGACAGAAAGAAGGATGCCTCAGTGTAAGTCAAATAATAAAGAGAAAAAAATGCTAAAGGTATCTAAATATTGGTCATTGCAACTCTCTTATATCTTATTGAACCATGTCATCACATGATTTTAACTGACAGGATTCAATGATATTATACACTAAAATTTATTTTCATAGCTAAAGAAATAAAGGCCAAGAAAATTAACTCATTAAACTCTCCTGCTACACTGGTCTTCCAGCTCTCAAAGCTGCGTTCCTGTGCTTTTCCTGCGGGACCTCCACATAGAGATCATTATAAAGAAGTTGTGAACAGCATCTCCTCATCTGAGAGAGTTATATCCAACTAGGTTTACAAGACTTTCCTAACTCATGTGAAATTTAATCCATCCACTTATTGAATAAATTAGATAGTTTCAAAGAGTATTTTCCAAGTCTCTGTTACTTTGAGAAGAGAAACAGAGGCCCAGCTCCTACCTAGAAGAGATGAAAAGTAGCTGAGGATAAAATGGATCAGGTCAAAATGAAGTGTACGCTGTAGTTGAGGAAACTTAGGAGTTTGGGAAAGAATAGAATGCACGTGGGCAACTGTTCTGTTGGTTGAGTGCAAAGGAAGCTTAGTCTAACCTCAAGAAACCTGCAGAATTCTCACTTTTCCAAGAAGAGTGCTTGCTGTCACAGTTCAGAAGGAAGATTCGGGAGCCAGGCCACCCACTTCCCACTTGCAGCTTTGCAGCTTGCCAACTATGGAGTTCTTAGATACTTCACTTGCTTTTCTTGGTCTCAGTTTCCTTCTTGGCTAATCACAGACAATAGAAGCACCTGTTCTTTTGGCCGTTACAAAGATTAAAATCAGTGAGCCACTTGATGACAATTTGAGTAGCAGATGATAAACAAACACTGGAAACACTGTGCCTACTCTCAAGCTCCGAGGCTCTAACTTAACCACTGAAATGATGCACATCTGCTTTATAATTGGACTTGCAATGTTCCCTCACTTCAAAAGATACAGAATTTTTATCATATCACAAGCTTGAGGGATAGTCAACATTTAAAATACAGAAATCTCGATTTCCTTTGTAATACTTGATAATTATCAAGCCTAAACTCAGCAAATCCAGAAATCTAGATGCTCTTTTCTTAGAAAGAAAAAAAGGTTAGTTTTCCAGTAGATGTTCAACGCACAGTTTTGAAAATATGGAAGATAATACACAGAATTTATTATTGTTCCACACACACAGAAAAAGCCATTAAAAGCTGCCTTTTTGTGTGTGCTCAGATGGAATGATCAGACCTTCATTGGGGAATGAATTCTCTGGGGAAGAATAAGAGTTCCAAGGCCAAACTCAAATTTAATTATTAGATTGAATTTCAGTGCCAGCACTATAAGCCCCTTACTCCCTCCACTATAGGCAAATTGCTTTACTCTTGATGCTTTAGTTTCATTATTCGAATTCAGAAATGAGAGGCTTATTTTATTGTGAAGCTTCCATGAGAGGATCTTAAAGTTATAAAACTATGATAAAATAAAACACCATAGTCACTTTGTTAAATTTAGTTTCTGCTTGCTTGATTTGTATCCTTTGGACTAAGGGAAAGTTTCAGAATAATAAATATTAATAAGAAGCTATGTATCTGATATTTATATGCATATGTATACATTAATATTCACATTCACATATGTAAAGATGCTATAAAATATGCATATGTTATATATATTCAGGCACCAGGTTTTTCCTTTTTTTGCCTCTATTGCTTCCTAGTTGTATGTTTACCCCTTTCTTGTGGCAAAAGAAGGAAGTCATCAGTTGCAATTTGCATTCATTGAATTTGGTTCACACTAATGTGTGTCACTGGAAGTTAGCATTTTACCACCAGTAAATGCCTCCTTTACCTCCCTTCCTTACTTGGTACCCAATCTCCTTTTAAAAGCACTGCTTTCAAGCAAAGCTACAGATGGTGAGCTTCCAGTCTTTCACTTGAGACAGAGGTAAGGAAGGAGGCAGGATTGAGTCTGACACCTCTTTCTTTCAACCTTGGAAGTCTTCTGCTCGAACACTGTCCCTGAGAGCATGACATAGTCAATTTTTCTCATGAATCTCTCTCTTTGGGCTCATTTTTCTGCTTCAGGTTATGTGCCCTGTAGGTGATGCTTGTACCTGTGACCCAAAGTTTCTACTGAGAAAAATCTCTACAGTTTAAGAAACACACTCCATAACTAAGTTGCAGAACTGTAGCTTTCTTAATCTGAGGATGAGAACACAAAATGAGATGGAGGGTTCAGTCAAAGGTAGATGAAGAAAGATGGCACCTACTGGGGTCTTAGGCTTGAGTGAGGCTTAGGTCCAAAGTGTAAGCAGGTCTTGAAATGATAGAGTTAGGTTATGTAACACTGCTGTAAGGACAGTCCCTAACACTTTAAAATGGTCCACAGCTGCTGGCAGGGTACTAGCGTGGGGTGTTCTGTACCCAGTGGTTTGTTCTTAAAAACAAGCACAGGACCTGAGGGCATATGTGTCCCTTGAATCACTTGTTTCTGAAGAAGAGTCTCATGTCAGGAATGCGGTTTCCAGGGACTGCCAAGGTCTACTGAGGTAAGGGAGAAAATTCACCATGACCTTGAGTGAAATTCCTCTATGACACAGAAATTGACTGTTCTCTGTGCTTTGAGTGTCAAAGGCAAGATCACAGCATCTCAAACTGGAGTTAATGTTAAGCTGTCCTTCTAGCCTGTTTCTCTCTGAGGATGCTGCACACGCCGTTTAGGGAATGTTTATAATTGGGTTAGTTGTTGCATTTCAGTGTGATTTTTTTCCTTTTTGTTTTTCTAAATGATTTTAAAAAGCTACTGATGGTTTGAGAGACTTTGCCTAGTTGAACTTTTTTCTGTGACTGTTTTTACTGCATTGCTAAGTTCTCAGTCTGTACACTCCATTTGACTACAATCTCACCTTCATCCTCTACCTTAAAGTAAAAACAACAAAAAAGAATTATAGTGAGGATGAGACCACTCTTCTTCCAGTGGACAGTGGATTGAACCATCTGGCAGATCTCCAGTATAGGACCATAAAGGAACATTTTAATTTCAAAATCAGGAGACAAAACCCATGTGAAGTGCTTGTTAAAAGTAACTCATTTTACAACTCAAAACATACTCAGATCAAATAGTCACTGGATTAAAAAAGTAAGACTATCCCTAAAAGTGAATGCAAGAGCATTATTTTTCTTATATATAACTAGAAAATCTGTGAAATAACTTAACTATCAGTAACTAGTAACTATACAGTTACCAATAAACATGGCACTCTGACAGCCCACTAAGTTCTCAAAAAAGACAGCTTTACCACAGTGTTTTAGTATAATAAATCACATTTAGCATCCAAGAGTAATCATGCTAACTTGATAAGGAGAATAGTTCCCTGGGAAATTTATCCTACTTTCCTCACAATGTCTTTTTTCCTACACCAGAATGTGGATACATTTATAAATACAGTTAAATGTCAAACTTAAGAACAATTCCCAATTAAGGCAAGTTAGAAGTTATTGTTGAAGATATTGTAACTAAACACCTTCCTCCTCATTGTCTAAGGGCCTACCTAAGAAAACTCTTTCCAGAGGTATATAAAAATCTATGCAATAATCTTGATTTTCAATGTGGTCTCAGATGCCTTCTGTGCCTGCTTGGAATCCTGTTCAGCCTCCTCTCTCTTCCAGCCACACTGGTCACCATTGCAGTACATACATCATACGAGCATCTCATGGTTGCCTCCCACTATTACCTAGTACAGTTCCCTCAGTTTCTTGCTTCCTGCACTCACCATATGTCAGGTAACTACTGTAGCAATCATGAGTTGATCTGTTGAGCTTACTTCTGTAGTTAAGTAAAATTAAGTCTTTTAGCAGTATCCAGATTTGAATTTCATTACTTGTAGAAATATACCACAAATTATAAACAATACAAATAAAGAGTCAGCAGCCACCAAGGAAGATTTAAACTTGAAACTATTATGCCAATTATAATTATTTACTTATATATACACTCCTTGTGTATATTCAGATGCAGTAATGATGTTGCATGTTATTGGATATGGGTCAGCCAGCTCTACTTTGTTGTAGCTTGTTGGTTTCAGCCATAATATTCACAGTATTTAAAACATTTATGATTGGTAGCTTTAGCAGACAGGGTACTACCTGAAAGCTATCTGAATAAAGCAACAGGCTGAGACACAGCTATATGACTGTAACATTTTAATTTCTCTAGTCTTGCCCAGTTACTATTGCTCCATGCAACTATCATATAATGCTCAAGGACCTCCTGACTTAGGAATTCAGACAGGGAAGGCAGGACGATTGCCCTTTGCTTTGCAGTGACTGATGTTTCCACTGGAAAGACTGCAAGTCTGGAGATGATTTCTAGACTAAAAATATCCAGAGACTCCTTCATTTACTTGTCAACTTCTTCCCCCATGTGGCCTGTTTGGTACTAGAGCAATGGTTTCAACCCATGGGTCAACAGCCCTTTGAGGTTGAATGACCCCTTCACAGGTATCCCCTAAGACCATTGGAAAACACAGGTATTTACATCATGATTCTTAACAATAGAAAAGTTAGTTACAAAATAGCAATGAAAATAATTGGTTGGGAGTCAGCACAGCATGATGAACTGTGTTAAATGTGTTAAAGGGTTGCAGTATTAGAAAGGTTGAAAACCATTATACTAGATATTTATTGACTCTCAGCTTGGTTATTCACCAGAAACTGTAAGTGTAGTCTTTCCATTAAATCTCTTTTGTAGACTGATATAGGTTTTAAATTAGCTAGCAACTGTGTTCCAAGAGTAAATGTCTCAAGAAAGCAAGGTGGATGTGCCTGGCATGCTTATGATTTAGGCTCAAAATCAAATAGTGTCTGTTCTCCTATACTGCATTAGTTTCGTTACTCATTAAAATATTTCTTCAACATGAAGAAAAATTATGAAGTTACAAATTTAATGAAAGTTGATTAAAGTTTTGAGGTCAGTCAGACATGTATTCTGACTTTTATTTGATTGCAAAGTTATCCACTAGAAGGAAACCATGTGATTCACCTTTGGAAAAGTCTGCATGTCAAAGTCCACCCCACAACCATGAAAAGTCATATGTCTCTCACCTTCCCCAACTCACTCATTGTCCTTTCAAAGACTCCCAATTCTCATGACTCACTGTGTCATCTGCCCAGATGTCTAATATTTCTTCATTATGTTGGTTGAAGTGAAGGCAAGGGTCCTTAAATACAGTTTCTCAAAAACAGCTTCTCTAGTTACTTTAAAGGGCATCAGAAGAAATGTCTTATCTACTCTATAAATATTCGATGCTCCACAAGGGAACTGGTGGAAGAAAGCCTTTCACACATTCCCTTCAAAGTGGGGGAGGCCAGGAAGCCCAGAGTCATTACAGCTGTGTGCTGTAATGAGAGGCTGCTTATTCGGGGCCAATCTGTTGTTTGGGTGTCCGCTTGTTCATCCCAGCCGCCCAGAACCGAAATAATCACACAGAAACTATATTATTTAAAATACTACTTGGCCCATTAGCTCTAGCTTCCTATTGGCTAACACTTATATCTTAATTTAACCCATTTCTAATAATCTATGCATCGCCACATGGCTGTGACTTACTGGGTAATATTCCGTCTGGCTCCTACAGGGCTACATGGCTTCTCTCTTCATTCCAACTCCTTTCTCCCAACATTCAGCTTAGTTTTCCCTGCCTACTTCTATTCCTTGTGCAGACCCAAGACAGTTTTCTTTATTAACCAATGGTTTTCGCAGCATACAGAGGGGAATCCCACATGAGCTGTGTGTGTAGCAACTTCATTCATTCACTTAACCCAAATGCAGTTGTTTCATTGGAACACTATTCTGACAGTTCCTCATTTGACAACACCACAGTATTATGGCAGTGTTTACAATCTACAGTGCTAGCATATTGATTATATGAAGCTGAGTAAACCCTAGTGCTAATAGCCAGAAAGAAAATGAGGAAGTCAGTCTTGTAGCTGCAAGGCATTGAGTTCTCCAACGTGAAGAGGATTTCCCTCTAGATCTTTTCAGTCAAGTAAAACTCAGGTGACACTTTCACTTCTTTACAAGGTGACAAAATATGATGTGATTGGTCAGACCCTGGATAGAAACACATAGAAACACAACATACTTTTGCCAGTCTGACCTGGATGAAATGAGCTAAAAATAGGTTTTAAAGCACGTGTGTGATCATTTATTGCAAGGCAGTATAGTTAATACATCTACCCAGGAAATGTGCATTTTAAATGAACCAAATCATTGTGAAGGAGCTCTTGATAAGTAAAATTGGTGTTATGGAACAAGCAAAATCCTCATAAACTTTTCCTTCCCTCCTTTCTCTTTATTATGAATGCAAATAAAAACCTTCAAAATGCTGCAGGTTAAGTAGGCTGCATCAAGCAGGACATTCATGAACTGGAGATCAAATAATAATGCTTCCATATGACAGCTAGCCTGTTATTTCACCTTTCTGGATCACCATTTCTCCCAAGTGTGGATGCGACAGTGACATCCATGTGCATTCAGAGGGAATGGATGAGTTAACATAAAGCCAGCATTCAAGGAAGCCATTTTGTAGAAGTTTAATTACATATCAATCTCACATGATAAACACTCAGAAGCTGGAGACAGGCCAGTGTAATCCTCTCTTGTTTTGTCTCTTCCAGTCTACTTTTTTGAAACACCTTAGCACAACAGAGAGAAAGTTGGAAATACCAGTGATAAGTTTGAACTTCTGGGAAGATGGATTCATGTTTGGTGAGCAACTAGAAAAGTCACCTGGCTGCGATTTTTGCCAGTGCACATGCCACACTGGTATTCACCAATGCTAGGCTTTTAAAAGTCAAGTGTTGCTTTGAAATATTTTTTTAGTTCACTTTCATTTTTTTTAAATTTTAGTTTGACTGTGTATAATGTGTGTGTGTGTGTGTGTTTATACACAGGCTTGTGAGCAGGAATGTGGGAACACATAGGCTATACCTGTGGATAGCAGAGGGTAAAGTCAGGCACTGGTCTTTGCCTTTGCCCCTTGTTTGAGACAGGTTTCTGTTGTTTATTGTTGTGTCTGCCAGCTGGCCTGGAAGTGGCCAAAGATTCTTTATCTCCACCTGTCCTTCATTGTAGGCAACTAGGGTTGCAGAAACACAGTATCCGGTCCTGATTTACAGACCTTGCAAATCTGAACTCAGGTTCACATAACTGTGTGTCAAATGTTTTACACAATGAGCCATTTCCTTAGACCAATTTATTCATTTTTAGTAAGGAATCGGTATTGCTCACCATGTTTTTAGTTATGTTTTATATCATAAATAAAGAGAATATTTTATATTATAACCTAGCCCTTTCCTAACCATAAACTGATGGCTGAATAAGAACTAGCCAAGTGCTGGTTCAGACAAGAAAAAAACAATCGTAGCTTTCACCTCAGGTTAAAGTGCGACTGCAGTTGTCTGGCTATGTAGACAATTTCATGTAAAAATAAAAATTGCATACTTCACTTTAGGAAGATAAGAGAAACAGGAAAGGTATAACCGAACTTTTGCCTCCCCTCGCATCTCTGCTATTTCCCATATCGATTTATTTCTGTTTGTTTTACTGCCTATCCACTGAAAGTGTATCTGAATCCAACGAAAATGTAAACCATGTGATGTGAAATTGCTTAAGAAAGGAAAGAGGAAGTGTGCTGCTGGATGTTAGGACGGGTCCTGTGGGGAATTGTATACATGCACCACATCAAAAGCAAACTGGAGTTTAAATAAATAACGTTACACTGCAAGTTGAAAGACTATAGCAACGCATAAAGATGCTTGTGTACTAACTGAGAGTATTTTAATCGTGACAAGATTTAGAGAAATAAACACTGTAGATGGAAACACAGTGCTGAAAGCTCAATGTGGGCTCTGCTTTTCCTTTCTAGTGGCTTGGCAGGGACTCAGTGCTGAGCTCTAGCCTGGCCTCAGAAACAGAAGCAGTGCTGTTCAAAGGATTAATCAGTGGCCATCCACAGGAGGCCTGGGGCCAAGCACATATCTATCCCCATAAGCTGGCACAGAAAACATGGCCCTCTTCCTTGTTGCCAGCATTCAACAGTGGAGCGTGGCCCTGTAGGCTACAAGGCAAGTTGAGCAGATTTTTGTCTCCCTGTCTCCAGTGCTGTTGACTTCACCCAAGGCCTCTGCTCCTTTCTTCATTCGGCCACTGTTACTCACCCTGAACAACAGGATTAAAATGACCAACACTCCCTTAGCCATGAAGATCTGAATTTTGACTCATGCTGAGTATTAGGCTGTATGGTTTCTAGGGATCAAGGGGAAAGAAGCCTTCATTCAAGAGGAAAAAAGGAAAGAAGAGAGAGAAGTGTTTCTGTATTAATGCTTCAGATAGTGTTGAAACCAAATTTATTGAACCAAACTGCTTTCGAGAATATAATCTACTTACATTTGGACCATATATAAAAGCCTGACACAAATTCAGTAGAGACTCATGAACATCAGTTAAGAAGATTTGGGTATTTTGCAAAACACAGCTTTTAATAAATGTGTCTTACAAATTTGTATTATTTCTGAATTGATGTTCTTTGTTCTTTAAACACATCTTTACCCCTTTGAGAGCAATTTAATTCAAACTAGAGTTAAGGAAGACACCAGAAAGAGCAGAAAGAGACAAATTGCTAGAATATTTTATGTGTGAGTGAATTAATCTGTTAAACAAATACCATCAAACCTTTTAAACATATAACTATCATATGACAAGGAAGCTTATATAACAAAATATTTAGGTGTGAAAACTATACTTAACTTTAATGTATTACAGGTAAAGAAATTTAAGTTTTGAGAATCTTTTATTATCTTCTTTTTAATGTATTGAACATCTATGTAGCACAGTGGTCTAGGCTTTGTAGATAAAATTGAATTAAAAAATGTCCCTGACCCAGCCTCTCATTAGGTTTCCAGAAGAGAAACACCTAGTAGACACTGTCATGTTGCTGTATGGCATCTCATATTCATGTCCAAGGCATCAGAGAACCAGAGACAAGGCCTGTCTGGCTCTTCTTAATCAACCTTTCTCAGTCCAGGAGGATAAATACAATGCTACAAACCAATCACCCCCTTTCATTTTTCACGTCAGTTATAAAAGTTATGGTTTTTCTATTAATTGTATGTTTGAGATATGTTTACAAGTTCTATACATTTTAAATAAGATTGAAAAGTGAGAAATTTTATCTGACTTGAGTATGCTCCTGTACTTAATGTTTTGTCAAATAAAGTAATGTCAATGTCATACATTAAATATTATGCTAATTTAATAAGATTATGTTCAGAACAGACCTACCATTTCTCTGTAGTCAGGAATTGAGTTCAGGATGAGGAAATAGTTCCATCCCTGTTGTGGTGTCCACAGGTCAAAGATGAGGAGACTCACTCATTTCTGGGTGACATGACCACTCACTCAGTCATTGATTCACAAGCAGGCTTTAAAGGGAAAACAACTAAGAAGGCCAGGTCATAACAGAACTCTAAAAAAAATCAAGTTTGGCACAGAAGAACAATCATGAAGTCAGGGACTGTTGTTTTCTTGTCCTTTTTCTTTTTCTTTTTTTTTTTCGGGACAGGGTTTCTCTGTAGTTTTGGAACCTGTCCTGGAACTAGCTCTTGTAGCCCAGGCTGGCCTCGAACTCATAGAGATCCGCCTGCCTCTGCCTCCTGAGTGCTGGGATTAAGGGCGTGCATCACCACTGCCCAGCTGTGTTGTTTTCTTGTTTCTAGTAAAGAACTAAGTCTCTCACATGTTGACATTTACTAGAGGTCCCAATGACCATTTATTATTTTCCCAAAGATTATTCACTCTCAAAATACCTTGCTGATTCATTCTACAAATGAGTACCTGTCTGCCATTAATAATGGTTATTCATATATTTCCACAGAAAAAGTAAAATCAGCACTGAAGGAATTTTGAAAATATTTAAGCATACAGTCTATTTCATGCTGCATTAGAATGCTTTGCCTGGTTGCTGAGCAAGCTGAAAATTCTCGAATGAAGCTTTGGTCATTTCATGCAATCAACTCACTTGCTACAAATGATCCAAGGATCTATTGCAACGTAGCATCTGTATTATGTTAGCATCTTTGTCTTTCTAGAATGCTAAGGCATAGTGCTGGTTTCTGTTTGTATAATCAGGTATCACTAGGCCTAGGCCAGCCTTCACATTCTAAGCCACAGAGATTCTGTTGATGTTTGTCAGTAAGCAGAGTTCTAGTTGAGGAGAACCCAGGACAATAGTGCAATGTAACTACCTTGGAAATCATGCTTGAACACATGAAATACATGCCTCTATTCTGATGAAAATGGAGCCATACTTTCTTGTTCTTCCCAGCAGATGGAATTGTGATTGGTGTGTGCTTGCCTTTTACTTTACTGTTTGATTCCATAATAAGAACCACATGAGACAATTTTACTTTATTGGTTCTTCATTTTCCAACATGGCTTTTGTACAACTAATAAAGTAAATAAAAATATTTCACATGTGCTTTTTTTCTTATAAAATACGCTTGTTATATTGAGGATAAGCACATACCACTCAAAATCTGATCTGGCATCCTAATATTGTCTTGCTTTTCTCTTCAAATAAAACAAAGGGGTTTCCTAATAGCACTATTGGCTCACACTGAGTTATACCTATATATTAGATATTGTAGGAATTTAAGTAGAAAGAAATGATTTAGTCTAGTGACTGAGTAAACATTTTAAAACTGAAAATGCATTTCAGGAAAGAGATTGGTGGTGGAAAATATGTAAATCTTCCTAATGTCCATGATAATGGAGCCATGATCTTCTCAGGGGCAGCTCTGGAGAAAGTAATGCTGATCTGGAGGCATTTTCCCGGAGATAACAGACATGAACCCAACCTACCATGCTAGCATGTGGAAGCCTATCAATGTGCCAAGGGATCTTGACCAAGGGTTGGAAATTGGCTTGAAGTCATGTCGTGAGTGTAATGATCTGAAGTCTATTAGTCATAAATCCTCATTAAGTTATAAGTATTTACTAGTTATAAGTTCTTATTATTTGAAATACTCAAAACAAATTCATAGAGCATCCCCTTTGGTATATAAATGCTTGATATGGAAATGTCATGAAATATTACCTGAATTTGGGATTATAGGAATTGATTTTCTTCTTGGCCATCGTTTAAAGAGTAACTGATCAAAGGACAGGAAAGAGCTCCTTTTTTTCTGGTAAGTTGTCACATATTTTTGAATGTTGACCTTCTAAGAAGCCTATGAAGTTTATTAGAAGTCTGTTCCTTCATTTTCTGTTTTCATTGTTTGGGAAGCTATGAGAGATGAAGAAATGGTTTCAGGGAGACGTAAGCATGAAAGAAGGTGAGCATTTGAGAATGTCTTTTTGTTTAAAATGGTACTTTTTTTCAAAGAATAAGGTACACAATATAAGATTTTAATCAGACTACATAAGACTTGAATTTAGCCAAATGGTTGTAAAAAATACTTTATAAATCTAATGTTATCCATCCCCTTTAAAGGAATGAAATGTGCTCATGCTGTTTTAATAAACTTTGGTTAAGAAAATTCCATTTACTTAAAATCTTTCATCCTATGATTTGGTTACTTGATTGCTGTCTATCACTCAACCTTGAGAAGTACAGAAGGAGAAAGTGAAAGCAGACCCCTATCTGGACTGTACAAATACAGAGCATCATAGAGGAATGACTTCTGTCTTAATGAAATGAAAAGGATTTAAATTCTTCAAAGCAGTAAGGAGGATGTTTTTATCACTGTTGCCAGCTTGGTAAGTGGTAAAGACACGGAAGGCGTGGAAAGCGAATAATACAAGGGAAGTGGATGGACAAGATGAGAGTAGTTTGAACATAGTTGTTTTGAATGCAAGCATACCTCTTCATATTTATCTGTTTATGTTAGTAAAAGATAGAAAATGCCATTTGCTTCACTGCCATGCTTTTAACAAGAGATAATTCTTTGAGACTAATCTCATGATTTAATAGAAAGCAGTGTTGATCGAAGTCATATTCCCCTTTGTACATGGAACTATTTCAAAAAGAAGTCTCATAGTTGACAAGGCTCAACTTTGACCTTTCCCTAGCTCCAGAGGTGGCTGACTTAGGGAGACTGGGTCTGTTGCTACACAAGGGAGATTGATGTGATACATTTCTGCTCAGACAGTTCTTTCCCACACAGCTAGCCAACAGCAGCCTATCACAGTGTGCCTGCTTCTCCTGCTATGTCAGGGTTAAGGTCATGGTTAGGGCACAGTGAGGAAATGTGGAGTCTCGGGCTGTCTGCACCACACCTGGGCTGCGAGAAACAAGGCGTTTCAGTTTACAGCTTCTGGATACCACACAGCCAAACTTGTCCTCTCCTGTCCTCACCACACCGCACAGAAAATACTAAAATAAAATTAGACATTTCAGAATAGGGGACCAACATGATCAAGGGTAGACATTGCTAAAGTACAGTAAAAACTTCCAGAAAAAGAAAAGATTTTAAGTAAATGTAGAATTTTATCATTTAGCTCTGGGTATAAACTCTCTTATATTTAGTTATTTGAGGAATGTGGAAGGATGGCAGGCAGGTGGTAGGTGGAAACTGAGTTTCAGTTATTGTCTCAGTGCACATGGGAGCAAAATTTCAAGCCAACTATAAATATGCAAGTTACTAAGCACTATATTTGCAAACATTACCAGCTTCTTATCATCTTGACCTTTTAAATACATATGTTATTTATTGCCAAACTGTGCTCCTGGACTCTTGGGTAAAATTATTTAATGGATATTAAAAGGGAAGAAAGCAGAGATGAGCACTCTTTGGTTGTAGACATAACTAAGTTAGAGAATAGAAACCCAGGGATCCCACAAGTATTCTGTCTGGTCTCTGAGTTGCTTATACAACATACAACTGAATAACTATCATTGTCATTGCCATCTTAATACATGGAAACTAATTTTCATCATAATTCATATTCTTATCCTATGCTGACCAACAAATAGCCAAATTCTCCCACCATGGATGAACTCCAATACTTGTGCTGGTGCTTTGACAGCAAAGAGAACATAGTGATGCTTGTGACAGCTTGAGCTCCTGGATGATTTTGAAAATCTAACTCTGACTTACCAGAGTGTTAATCCTAAAGTCTTTACACTAAAAGCAATCAAGGGCAGTCTTTAGACATTTTCTGCAAATCAGCTTTCAGCCATATATGAGTTAGAAACACTGGAAAATTTCCTTAAACTCAAACAGATTTGCTTCAGAGCAAACATCTCAGGTTTTCAAATCAGACAAAACTAGAATCAAATGTCAGGATTCCTTTATTTATTGTGATCTTGAACTAACAGTTTTTAATTCATTGAAGTTGCTGTCAGGACTAAGGGACAAACACCGACATTTTGACTGTCACAAATCTTCAACGTAATATATACTTCCTTTGTTTCTGTCTCCTTTCTTCTTTTCCCCTCTTTGATTTGTGAAGATGTTTCCATGTTATGTGATAAAAAATATCTGAAAGTCTTAGAAATTGTCTTTGAAGAAGTTAAAATCTAATATCCTATTTTACGTTTTGAGGAAAGGTGCTTTTAGGTATCTCTTCTGGGTAATAAAAGAAACAAAAACTTAAGAACCTACAGAAACATTTGAATGGTTTAAAGTAGCATCCATTTCATATAGTGTTAGGAAAGTGAAATTGCAATACTGATCAATAGAGTTGAATCTTTCTTGATCTTTTCCTGTTTCTCACTAGGTCCCTATAAAGTTCTTGGCACTTAAAGAAAGTCAGGATATCTCAGAAACTGACTTTCATTTATAACCTGCTGCTTCACCTAGATCAGGTTACTGGGAAGAAATCCAAATCAGACCTTCTGACCTACCCCAAACAGCATGAAGTATGCCCTGCCACTAAATCCTGATGCCTGTGTACCTCAGCCTGTCACTAAATATGATTTAGAGGAACCTTTAGAAAGTCAGGTAAAGGATTTAGTGCTTTCCATGTAACCTCCAGCTGCTGGAAAGTGTTTATAGTGACGTAAGTAAGTCATTTATTAAGTGGCTCCGTCATTAGATATCCCAGACCTTTAATACATTCTTGGGAGTGGGGGAGGCTTCTTCAGGCAGTGAGATTAGCCTTTCTCAACTGTGAGTCTTTCTGACAAGATTAATGAGGCACAGGGCAGAGGGATTTGTTTCCCCCTTTGTGTCTGTTCCGCTGGTTTCCTTGCACTTTATTTGGTTGTCTTTTCCCCCCACAGCACCTGCTGTCAATGACAAGGATGAGATGCCAAAATAACATTCCTTTACCTCAACACTCTTCGCACCTTCTCCCCACTTTCTTCCGTCTCCCTGCGAGTTAGTCCTTTCTCCTCTTGAGAATTGGCAAGCACATTATTCAGCTTGCAAAAAGGAATACCTCTCAGATATTTTCAAGCAAAAGAATTATATAGAATTATGACCAAGACTAGAACGTGTTCTCCGTGATGTCTCTTATATAAGGGAAACAATTATGGAGATCATTTAAAATCAAATAATAACGAGCCCTGTGTTTTCCTCCAGAAAAACTGCAATCTTCATGTTATCCATTGTGCCTGTTAGCAGAATGTAACTTGCATCCTGTGCTTTTCATTTGTTAAAGTGTGTACGGCATGAGCCCCCTTTTTCCTCTCCCTGCATGCCTCAAACACCAGAGCCAGACACTGCCCTGCCTTTGCAAGCTTACTTCCCTTCAGAAAGATTTGTATCCTACAGACTAAAAACAAGTGCCCTTCCCTTAAACATAAGCCTCCAACTTTGCTTCTGTTTGTTCTTCCAGCACATTTTCCCCTTGGTAACATCAAATAAGTCAATAATTTTCATCCCCAAAATCTTCCAAAGTGTGTCTTTTGCTTTGACAAAGCACATTGTTCATATCTTATAAAAGTTAACAGAATTTCCCATTTGTGATTTTAGAATCTACCAGAATTTTTTTAAAATGATTATTCCAAACTCTAGTTATTTTTGGTTCTCAAGTATTTTAGGTCTAGAGTAGTAGCCAAGGTCTAAAAACTAAGGATATGACATGGTAAGATATAGAACCATACATAGGCCCTTGGTGTCTTGGATGGAGGTTTGAGGATCTGGAGAGTCAGGAGATCATAAAACAGAAATAAGATAGTGGGTTTTCAAAGCTAGTATAGATGTTTCATGCTTACTTTTGTTATCTTGTAATATTGTAGTTTTGAGTTCAGATTATTTTAACATTTTCATTTGACTGTAAGGATTAATAGAAGCAAATGTTATAAATAAAACCATTAAATCTAAAAAGTACATTTGAATTGCATTGATTCTTCAAAGTAGTTCTATTTCCAGGGAAACTATTCATACTGGGCACACACATAAACCTCTACAAAACATCAAACGTGGAGTTATTTCAGGATATTCAGTGATATTTGTCACTAAAACTACAAATAACACCTCACAGTGCTCAATGAGAAGGCTGTATAGACTACTCCAGAATTCGGGATTTAAAAACAACAACAAAAACCACAATGACATTGGGAATTAAAAGTAGAATTTTCTCATTTTCAATCCACAATAATACCAAGGTGGTCAAAATGGGAGGGAGCTGACTGTTCCTGGCTTGCATTTTTTTTTAAAGAAGGCAATGTTTGAAATAGAATTTTATTTCAATTCACTCATCCTCCCAGAACCTTTCATTGGTAGCTTTATTTATATTACTGTTGCATATAACACTAATGACTATTTTATAAGACTGTTTCCAATATTGAATAAATCATATATCAAAAACTGTTGAAACAATTGACAATGGTACAGTAGTTAAGCATGTATACTGAACTATATTATAACTATTAAAATCAACTTTAAAAACAACTCTGTCAACTCTCTAAATGATTACTAGGCACAAAGAAACAAGAAAAAAATGAAAGGGTTCACAATTACATGTAACTGTTAAGGAATATAAAAGGGTTACTCAGAGGAAAACCTCCGATGAGTTAAGGATGCAAAGAATGGAAAGAAACCAGAAATTTTGTGATGCCAGAATCAAGAAGAAAGGAGACCTAATAATTAACATATGAGAATATGTTATTAAATTATTTTATGAGAAAACCAAAATCCTTAGTTCCCATTTCAGTGTCTTCTTTGTGAAGTAGAATTATTCTTCAATTTGAAAAGCAGACTATGCATTTTTAAGAGATAGAAATTTTAGGTGATTGGGGGGAAAGTAGGTAATTCATGCTGATGAAATCTCTAGGCTCATTCAGGTGTCATATAAAAGGCTCTCTGGACGTGGTCCTTGTTATGGTTTTTGGCTCTTTAAGAGACAAGCCACGCCCACTCCAGGCGGGTCCCCGCCCTCCTCTCGCCATCTTAGCTTCTCACTATTCCTTTTTG
>LOJH01012018.1:29601-49451 GCA_001685095.1 Ellobius talpinus
GGACCTTTGGAAGAGCAAGCAATGCTCTTAACCACTGAGCCATCTCTCCAACCCACAGACACAATTTTCTATAGTGTTCTGTTGTAGCAACCCTAACAAACTGACTCTTAGGCACCGTGGAGTTGTAAATAGTAATTGTAGTAAAGGCAAAAGAAACAGTAAATGCTTGTCAGTGCATGCAAATGCTCTGTCATTAAAATCTTAGCCAAGATAAAGAGAACCTTGAAAAAAAGCTATGGCACAAAAATAGAAGCCATTATGATAGTGAGGACAACCTCAAGTGGGTAGAAATTAGTAAGCATCAAAAACAGCTATTCACAATTAAATTAATGGCAAGGGCTGGAGAGATAGATAAGCAGTTAAGAGCACTGGTTGCTCTTGTAAAGGAGGACCCAGGCTTGATTCCCAGCATTCACAAAACAGCTTACAGGCCTGGTCCAGTGATGCAACTCCCCCTTCTGACTTCCATAGAGATTAGGAATACACATAGGCCAGATTTACATGCAAGCAAATCCCAATACAAATAAAATAAATAAAATTTTAAAAATTAATTAAAGAGGGTAGGGAGATGGCTCAGTCAATAAATTGTTATGCAATTAGAGGACATGAAGTCTTGTCCCAAGTATCCTTGTAGAAAGCTGGCTGTGTTGAGTTGTGCCTTCAACCCTAACTGTAGGATACCTGGTGCTTGGTGGTCAACTATCTTGCCAAACTATTAAGATCTACTAGGTTCAGTGAGAGACTCTGTTTCATAAACTAAAGTGTAGAGAAGCAGAGGACCTAATGTTAACCTCCGGCAACCACACTCAAAGACTCACATGTGATAATTTATACGCATATGCACATACGCACATGAACATACAGAATAAAATTTTTGATTAAGCAAGAATTCACAATATGCTAATATCGGAATGTAGTGATAAGCAAGACTCTCCTAAAGCACCTGACAAGACTGTAAGCACAGAGCAAATAGACAGGAACAGAGGAAGGAATGTTAAGCAATCCCTTTTCACCTTCAATGCAGAGTATGTTTTCATATTAATAAAATAGATCTTATCACTCTTGTGTCTTTAAATGGCTCTTCACTGTAGCAAGAGGAAAGTTGACATCCTAGCACATAGATGATTTTGTAGTTAGAACACTACCCACGAACTTTTCTAAGAATGTAATCGGAAAATATTGATACTGCTATTTCATTATGCAAGGTGCTTTATGAATATTCTATCTTGCAGTAACAACCCATGTTAGCCAGTAACACCACTGTTGCTATTCTGAATATATTTTTTGATATCCTCATTCTCCTTGCTGGACATCACCTGCAATAACTTCTGAGAACTGTTATATGCTATGATGCTGTAGTCAGTCTGTGGATTTGGACCTTCCGATTTCTCTGCCATGCACATTTCTCCTCTTACATTTTCAATTCCAGTGCCATCTAACCGTCTCAATTGTCCCCTCTCCCTGCTTCTCTCTGTCATGGCACCTTATTGGTCCCTTTCTTTGGGAGTTTATGTGTCTAAAATTATTTCTTCATTTAATTATGGGTTTACATATTTTATTTCTAATTTTGTCCAGCAGACGAAGGCTTTCAGGGCAAGGAATTACTCTTTGTTTTGTCAATTGCTATTTAAAATGTGCTTTCAGCAAGCCTTCTGAATGAATCAATGAGATCTCAGATGAATCACACATTTCAATTAGAGCCAAAGGTGATAAGACATGTTTGAAAGGATTGAATGTCTCTGTTCTCAGACACACACACAGTTTGTCACCTCAGTGTCTTGATGGTTTTTTTGAAGGACTGGTCAAGAAACATTCTAAAGGGTCATGTGCAGGCATCAGGAATTCAGACCTCCCTTAAGCAAAAAGTCCATGCTATCCAGGTTCTGCTTTGAGAGATTTCACATCACCGACATTGACAGATATTTCAATAATTACTCCTTACAGGTCAGCTTAATAGGTGATGAGACTGTAAAGATAAATGAGAAACCACAGGGGAATTCTGATAAACTGAAAAGGGAAAAAAATTCAAAAAGTATTTGTCCTGATTAGCTTTAGTGATTACTTTACACAAAATAAGTCATTTTTTCTGGCTAAAACATTCACTTTTAGATAAAAGAAAAGCTTCCTTTATCAAAAATATTATTTTTGAAAGCCATCGATTAGTAAAACCATGGGCTCCGAAGGTAGCATTAGACTCCAGTCTATGCTGGGTTGACTGCCCCATTCAGTAACAATAACAATTTCATCAGTTGAGATACAATACCGCTGTTTAGAGTACACTCTACATTAGGGCCTTCTCCTCTGTGATTGAAGCTTACATTGTGAAGCCAGTTGAGCTGACTGTGGAGACATTGCCTTAAAAATTTACCAGCTGCCTTAGTTTTAAAGAAATATGAGAGAAAAGAGGAAATCACTCAACCTCTGTAGAAATGTTTGTGATCAGAGGCTGAAATCTTTTAAATTGTCACAATCTTCTAAAAAACAAAAATGTGACTATTAAATAAAAGCTATGAATTAAATGAGGATACACACTTAGGACAATCAGGCTAGAGTCAGTCTATAATAAAATAATATAATGTCAAAAGTATATGTGATAGAAGTATATTATGATGTTTGGGCATTTTTAAGTAGTTTAAGAAATTAAATTGGTTATTTTGTTTATCTTCTATCATCTATTCTAGAACATCTTACTTTGACTATTATTAAACTTTTTGATCAGATTGATCTTAGAAGGCATAACCACAACATTTTATTATCTGACCTTGTATAAATATTGTAAATCACATACTGAAATATAAACATAAAATCAGAATGTATAGAACCATATAAAATCAAGTAAGTTGAAAAAAATTAAAATGGATGAAAATAAATCAAATGGCAAATTCTGTCAAGCAATATGTGAAGATGGATAATAGCCACAGTTAAACTTGTTAAAATTGAGTTGCCAGTAACCAAAATTTATATTGCTGATGAATTTTATTCTCTAAAAGTTAAAAATCATTTTAGTATTTCTTTCTAAAACTTGGGAGAAAAAAACAGAAATAGAGGCATGTAACTTTTTTCAATGAATGCTGTCTTAATATCAATATGAAAATTTTGCTTTGAGCACACTTTTCTTTAGGGTCCATTAAAACACTGTAAGCAACGACCTGAAGAACTCTATGTCTGTGTAGCTGGTGATGACAAGTATGTTAATTGCTTGCAGATAACATCTGTTCTAGTGAAATCAAGATGTAGAGACTGAACTGGATCTGTAGTGCAAGCCGCTTTCTGAAGCCTTGTCCGGGAGCCTGCTGCATGCATTTCACAGACTCTTCAGGCAGCTGGAGAGCTTGTGTGCCTTGTTGAGAAACTTCCAGCAACTGAAATAAAATCTGCCAGGAATCCTGGGTCATTGAAATGTCTCCCTTTGAGCAGTGGACTTACCTTTGAAGCTACAAGATACCCACTGACCATGACGCCTGGGTATGCTCCGGCTAAAGCAAGTTCAGGGTGAGCTGCCAACCTCCTGCATGCAAGAGCGAGCCACTGACTTCCTTCTCTGTTTACAGAACAGGGTGAAACAGGGTGAAGGGTCTCTCTAGAGGGAGAGCAAGAGCCCAGTCAATATAATGTCAGATAGAAAGGGCCCTTATTCTCCACAAGCCACATTTACAATTTTGCATGGTTCATGGATTACAATTGCTTTCCAGATGTGCCTATGGAGTTGACTAACTATAGCATCATGATGCGCTGGTCTCAAAACTTTCCAGGCTGCCTGTTTGCTTCTCTTTTAAGCTATGAAATTGTTAAAATTCTAATGTGCTGTTCCTAGAAGAGCCTGCTCTATTCTCCGGTGAAATATCGAGTACAGATAGCCAGGCTTCCTTGTCCTCTGCAGGAGACTTAAGCCTGGCGTGTTTCTCTTCAGTATTTGTAGATCCAGCTAAATGTGTTGAATTGTGAGCATGGAGAACTCACTAGTTTTGCAGATAGGCTTTCAATTATGGCATTCAAGAAAGTTTTCAAAAAAATACTTGCGTATTACAGAATGGAGGTAACTTAAGAAAAGGGGATTTGGTAAGAACAGATAGTAAAAAAATATTTTCAATATATCAGAAATGTTGATTTTAGACATAACACATTGTTCCATATTGCCACCACGGTTTCCACCATTTTTAACATAGTCACTTGGTATATGTTATTGGTGTAATAATTTAGAGTAAATCAGCTCTATCCATAATCCAGGAGAAATGAGTTCCTTCAGTATTCCATTTGAAGACACTTCTGTGTTATCAACACTATTTCAACAAACTCACACTAGAAAGTTGTGGAAGCACTCCATTCTGGCATGTTTTCCTCACAATGTTCTGAACTCAGAGGGCAGGTAATAAAAACAAACACCCTCTCCAAGTTAGTGCCACTGAGAAAGATTCATCTATAAGAGAATCAAAGGTGGAAGTTTTGAGAAGATGAGCATTGTGTTCTCAAGTCTCAGGACACTTATTAGAGAACAAATTAAAGCCACCCACTGAGATGTGACCTAAATGGCTTTTGTCAGCAAAGATGGAAGGGAAGAAGTCAACATCTGTTGGCCCTCTTAGATTTTATACTTCCTAGACTTATGGAACAAAAATATACTTTATTGTTTATAAAAGAATTTATTCTTTATTCTTCTAGGTCAATGAAGCTTCAAATATTAAGTTCTTAGCAATCTATCAATGTACTCATTGACATTAACTTGATATGTAAGGTCTTCTATAGGTGTTGTTTTTATTGGCTAATGATTAAAGAAACTGCTTTGAGCCTGTAGCAGGGCAGAACAGAGGTAGGTGGGGAAAACTAAACCAAATGCTGGGAGAAGGAAGGCAGAGTCTGGAGAAGCCATGTAGCCCCACCATAGACAGAAGCCAGAACCTTACCCGGTAAGCCACAGCCTCGTGGCAATACACAGATTAATATGAATGGGTTAAATTCAGATGTAAGAATTGGCCTATAAGAAATTAGAGCTAATGGGCCAAGCAGTGATTCAATTAATACAGTTTCTGTGTGGTTATTTAAGTTCTCGGTGGCCAGGACAAGCAAGAAGCCTCCTACAACATTAACTAGTTTGGGCCTTTAATAAGCAGTATTTATTTGAACACAGAACTTTAAAAAACTTCAAAGAAACAATTCATAAATATATCTGTAAGTTTTAATAAAATAAAAATTGTTCATAAATATACATGTAAATATTCACATATTTTATATTTTTTGTTTTTATTGAAATCTTACAGTCTCTTATAAAAATCACATATTATCCATTGTTATCTTTAAAGCATGTACTTATTTGGATTTTTACAGAAGCTTTCAAAAAGATGCATATATTAATCAATCCAATGATGTGCGAGTCCCCTCTGTGTGCTGTGATTACCATTAATGAATAAAGAAACTTCTTTGGACCTATAGCAAGGCAGAACTTAGGTAGGCAGGGAAAGCTAGGCTGAATGCTGAGAGAAAGAAGGGCAGAATCAGAGAGATGCCACATAGCCCTGCTGGACATAGATGCTGGAACTTTTCCCGGTAAATCACAACCTTGTTGGGAAACACAGATTAATAGAAATGGGTTAAATTAATATGTAAGAGTTAGCCAATCAGAATATAGATTGAATAGGCCAAGCAGTGATTTAATTAATACAGTTTTGTGTGATTATTTCAGCACTAAGCAGCCAGGAAACAACAAGCAGCCTCCTTCCAACAATCTAACAATTGGAGACAGTGGCTCACATAGATGTAGAAACCAATTATTTGGAGGACAGGATCTCATATAATTTAGACTGACCTCAGACTTACTATGCAACCAAGGTTGACCATGATCTTCTGATGACACAGTCTATAAATGTAGAATACAAGAAACAGAGGTACACATTGTGTTATGGATTGAACAGAATTTCATGAACATTAGGCAGCATTCTACTGACTGAGCCCCTGACTTGAGATTCCTATTTTTTGGTATCTTATGCTACTTCATTATCTTTTCCCAACCCAATTCATGCAACCAGGAGAAATTACTCCATTTTTCAAGATGATTATTTTCATTTTAAAAATAATTTTTATTCACTGGAACCATGCAACATTGATTGAAGATCCCTGAATGATTATAAATGGAGACTGTGCTTTAGTTTCCCAATTACCCAGACCTGAATAATCAAACAAAATTATAATAATTGCAACATTGTTTAGCCAATGGCTCAGGCATATTTCTATCTAGCACTTACATCTTAAAATAACCCATTTCTGTTAATCTATGTATTGCCATGAGGCTGTGGCTTTTCAGTAAGGTTCTGGCATCTTTCTCCTTCAGCAACTACATGTTGTCTTTCTGACTCTGCCCACTTTTTCCCTGTATTCAGTTTTTTTTCTGCCTACCTATATTTTGTCTTGCCATAGGCCAAAGCAAGATCTTTATTAACCAATGGCAATACAACATATTCATAGCATACAGAGAGGATTCCTATATCAAGTGATTCTATAGACATTCTTGTACCCTGAAAAACACTAACATGATAATTTTGTCCCACATTCACAACATCCTGTGGACTGGGTGACAAGCAGATATTTATGCCTTTCAGTTCTGAAGCCTGAAAACCCAGTATAAAAGTTCTGTCAGTGTCTTCAGCTGAGGATTCTCCTCTTGAAGTACACAAGATCACATTCTTGCTTTTTCTCTACAGGGCATAGAGGCAGTTCTGAAGTCCTTTTAGTGGCTGTTAATATCATTTTAGGGATTCCACTTTCACGGTCTATATTTTTTCCTGAGGATCTATCTCCTAATATCATCACACTTAAGTTTGAACTGCCTCATATGAATTTAGGCTACAATCATTCACTAAAAACATTTCAGCTCTAGTACCTATTCAGAGACAAATTAAGAGCAGGAAACTTGATTAAAAATTAAAATTTACATGTATGAAATAAAGCATATTAGAACAATTGAATAATACAAAATAGTTGCTTTATTTGTGGTTAAATTGATCTCTTTTATTTAAATAACACAATAAGTTGTATTGATATTGTCAATTAGGGAAAAGTTGTGAAAAAAAGTTAGTACTGTTCAAAATTTTGATTTGGAGAAAAATGGAAACATGAAAGCCAAAAGAATAAAAATCAGATATTGGTAGTCTGTTTAGTAATTGAAATGGCAAATAAATATAAAGATCATTTAGTTTTAACACTGTTGCTATTTTCCTACTATATGACCTCAGCAAGTCAATAAATTCAACACATTTTATTGTTTGATAACTTCATATGTGCATATATGTGCTTTGATCAAATATACTAATCATTCCTCATGTTCCAATTCCTCCCACATCCTCCCTACCCATTTACTACCCATGTCTCTTTTCTTCAAACCCACTGAATCCACTGAGCGCGTCCTGTATATGAATGGGTGTTGGAACATCTACCAAAGTGTGGGTAGCCACTTATATCTTCCATCCTTGAAGAACACTTGCTATCTCTCTCCATGTATCTATGATTTCCCAATAGATCCTAATTTAGAGGTGGTACTTCATGAGCCTCTCTTTTACTATACTGGTATTCTTTTTTAAAAAATGGATTATTTTAATATGAAAATCCATATTAATAAAAAATGTTATAGATACTTATTTCTAAAAAATCCAACCTCCCAAAAAATCAATAAATAAATAAGGATAAATAAGTAAATAAGGATAGAGCTTTGAAGTAGAATGCTCATCTAACATACACAGATTCTTAGACTTATTGCCACTATATAAAGCACAATAATTTAAGATGAATAAATACAAATTCAACTTACAATCTGATTTTAAAATTGTTTTGTGGAAATATCTTAAATAGTTAAGTAATAATCTTCATCTTCTTAAATTTAACCTTGTGAAATTAGAGACAAATAAAAAGCATGGAACTGGGTTAGTAGGGAGGTAGGAGTTGATCAAAATACATTGCATGAAATTCTCAAACAATTGATACATATCATTTTAAAAAATAAAAGGACAAATTAATCCTATTGCTTCAAAAAAGTCATTCCAGATGTTAACAATGCTATTTTGAAAAAATACATGTACATTTTAAGATTGTAGAAATCAGGCATGATTCATTTGTTCCAGATGTGATGTCATTTTATTCTCTACAATTATGGAGGTGATTATGTCTCACTATATCTGTTAACCTGTCAAAGGATCCTTTATTTCCCCTTGGTGGGATTTGTCCTTCCTTAATCACCCTGTGAGCAGCGTGGAACTTCCTAATATCAGCAAGACAATAGAATATCTTGCTTCTGAGTGCATATCTGTTCTCTGGAACAGATTAGGCTATTTCTGTATGTTAAGTAGAGCAGAGGGAGTCAGAAGAGAGGAAAGGAGAGAAAAAAGAGAGAAGGGGAGAAGAATGAAGGGAAATCATGATTAAGAGGGGGGAAAAGAGAATAATTATTCACCAGAAGTGAATATTGTTATTTGATAACTTGGATCTCAGAAAACTCAGACATTTGTCGAGAGATGCAAAGAGAAAAGGGAAAAGAGACATATACTCATGAAATCTGATATGTTGAGACAAGAGAAAAATACTCAGCGTATAACAAAAAGATGGAAAATAAAATCAGTGCTGAAATATTTTAAAAGTCAAATCAGGCTGTACCTCCATTTGTGTATCTCCACCAAGATAAAAGTAGACAGGAAAGAGTAACTGAGTCTTAGATGACTGGTACTTTCAGTGTCTGTTCTTTGGGCCAGTCTTATTACATTAACCTCAAGCTTTCTTAATGATTCACAATAAGACAAGTACAAAATTAGAGAGAAATATATGAAGATAAAGTTAAAATTTGCCAAAAATCAAATAAATTTGTACAATTTATTTCCTGACATGTCTCTATTAGGTTAAATAAAAGAAAATAAATGAAATACTTTGAAAAGATTCCTATAAGAAAAGTAGATGATTCCTAGATTTAGCCCAAAGAATAAATATATTTGAAATATTGGTTAGGTGAATACTTTGTAACAAAAGGAAAGAATAGCAAGATGAAACTCTTGTCTTCTTATTTTGTATTTGTAGAGTGCACCTTCAACCAAAGCAGATAGTGCTTGGCTATTCCCACATGTCTGTGCCACTATTACACTAGTGTATCATACTGGTGTAGTTGATCATCATTGTGAATCAGAGGGTTTGTAGCTGGATTGGTGCTTATGTTCCTCCTCTGGTAGCATGTTGAACATCTTTCACTACCATGAACTTTAGTCAGCAGGGATAAAGCCTCTAGTTAGGCACTAGCTTGACTTCTCATATTCAGTGAGTTATATAAGTGTTGTCTACAGAAACAGGGCATTACTATCAGTTTCTGGAGAACAACCAATAGCTTTGGTACAGCCTGAGTCATTTGGGGGTTTCCATGAGTGCCCCTTTTGGCCCACAATTCAATTAGATTAAACTTATTCCTAGCAATGGAAGTTACACTTAGTGGTGAGAGCAGTCTAGCTGAATCATTGTCTCACCTGTTTTGGGGTGATTCCATATATTTCATACATACATACATATGAATATATACTATTTAATATTTGGGAATTTCATATAATGCACGCAATCACCCTTGCTTCCTACTCCTCCCATGTCTGCTTCCCCACTCTCAAAAAAACCCCCACAACTTGTGATGTCCCTATAGTTACTGTAGCATGGACAAACACCCAACATCCAGCCACTTAAAGAAAGGTGAGCCCTTTTCCAGCACCAACCCCCACATCAGTCATCTATTGTGGAGAGCTACAGTTTAATAAATATCCTTATGACAATTTTTAAGAGTTCTCTAGTGGCTTTCTGTCAAGTTTGCTACTTTTTCCAGGGGTGAGGTGGGGATAGGGTTTGTCACAGAGGCCTTCTATGTCTCTCTTTCTCAACTGTGAGTCCACAGTCATCAATAGCACTGCAGAAGAAGTTTCCTTTCCAGTCAACAGGAACAACACCATGGTATCTAGAAGCAGCATGGACCTCGGATATCCACCTGTCCTACATGTTAAACACGTGCCACAGATCTCAGCATGGTCACCAGTGGCAGTGCGGACCATAGACACCAACACAATGCCAGCAGCAGCCCAGGCCAAGGGCGTCAACTTGGCCTTAGGCAACAGCATAGGCAACACAATTCATGTGGATTTTGGCAGTAACAAGAGCCACTGACATTAGCTTAGCCAGCAGCTGCAGCAGGACTCAGAACCAGACATGGCCCTCCAGTGGCAGTATGGACTCTAGACATCAACATGCCCTCAGGTGACAGTACAGGGCATACACACTGACGTGGCTTCCAGCAGTTGTTCAAGACTTGGACATCTGCATGATTCAGCCTCTCTCCACAGGGTACTCACTGCTCCATTCCCCCATTCTTCCTACCCCTTCATCGCAAATTCATTTGTTGCAGTGGCATTGGAAACTGTGGTTTATCTCTCAGAATATTGCTTTTCCCACACAGCTCTATGTGCAAATACTCATTGTCACAAACAGTTGGAGTGGCTCAATGTCTCCGGTCTCTGAAGCACCTTTTCTCCCTTCCCTTTGCCTCCTACCCCATTTTCCATAATCCATCCCTACTATCCTTCTAATTCATTGCCTCTTTTTTCACTATTTCTTAACAAATTTACAGAAGATCACTATAAGGACTTATACTATAAACTTTGATTACACAGGACACAGGTCCCTGCTCCCACTAAGAGGCACAACAATTCAATGACAGAAAGACACAACATGTGGTGCAACTGTTAAAACATAAAGCAAGCAGTCACTTTCCAGTTCATCTTCATCTACTAATGGGACTGAGCACAAACTGAACTATGCTAAGAAGAAAATATAGTGCTAAATATTCTTCTTCAAAAGCTTTTTTTCTTGACATATTGGACAATCTCTTCGCTTTCTATTCTTGTCAGTACTGACTTTAAAGCAGATTTTGGTGTGTGTGGGTGTCTGTGTCTGTTTGTGTGTGTTTGATATCTTTTCTATTGATTTTTATTGAGCTCTACATTTTTCTCTGTTTCTCTCCCTGCATCTCCCCCCCACTTTAACCCTCTCTTAAGGTCCCCACGCTCCCAATTTTCTCAGGAGATCTTGTATTTTTCTACTTGCCATGTAGATTAGATCTATGTTTATCTTTCTGAGGGTCCTCATTGGGTTGAAGAGGAGGGGAGGAGAGAAAAATGTAGAGCACAATAAAAATCAATAAAAAGATAACACACACACACACACACCAAAATCTGCTTTAAGTGATTTTAAAAGTAAAGTTTACTCAACAGCTTTTTTATTTGTTTCTGTATGTCATATATACATTAAAATATATTGTTTATGGATTTTATACTCTAATTAATTTTAGGTTTCATTAATGTCTTATATGCCCAGCAAAGTCAAGTTTTGCTCTGTGTCTTATTATGGAGATGATTTTATTTTAATATATTCTTCTTTTAATCCACTTGTACTTAATAATATAATACTGTCTGGCCTTGGTTCTATCTTTTATAGTCTGAGTTTTTTTTTCTATTTTGAGGGTTTTAGAAGCTGTTCATCAAGCACAATTTTTGCTGGTGTATAATCATTGAGAAAACTAAAATTTTATTCAAGGAATTAATTTAGAATTTCATATATGTAAATCTTAGTTATCTGAGACAGTATTTGAAATACAATATTTCTCCCTTCTATTTTCTCCACCCAAATCATCCCTTATAACCTCAAATTCATCTCCCTCAAATTCATGATCTATTTTTCATCAATTGTTATTGAATGTACATATATGTGTGTATACATATAAACCACCACTTTCAAAGAATTTTGTAGGTACAAATATCCTGGCTATTCTTCTAGAAGACACCAGGGTTGAACCTTGAAAATTCATAAGCAGTCACTATGGAAAGTTGATTTTCTTCTCTTTTTTGATTTAATTTTATTTTAAAAAACAAAAACATTAAAAAAATCTTTTTTTAATTTTACATAACAATCCCAGTTCCCACTCCCTCTCTGCCTCCCATTCCCTCACCTTCCCCCCCACCACACCCCCCATCCACTCCTCAGAGAGGATAAGGCCCTTGATTTGAGCAAGGACCAAGGCTATCATATCTAGGCTGAGCAAAGTATTCCTCCAAAGAGAATGGGCTTCAAAGAGCCAGGACAAGCAGTTGGGATAAATTTTGGTCCTACTGCCAGTGGCCTCAGAGTCTGTCCAGCCTTACAAATGTCACCCACATTCAGAGGGTCTAGTTTGGTCCTGTGCTGGATCCATCCCTGTCTGGCTGGAGTTGGTGAGCTCCTATTAGCTCAGGTAAACTATTTCATTGGGTATCCACATCATGGTCTTGACCTCTTTGGTCATGTCCTCACTCCTCCCACTCTTTGACTTGACTTTGGGAGCTCAGTCCAGTGCTCTGCTGTAGATCTCTGCCTCTGCTTCCATCAGTTGCTGAATGAAAGCTCTAGGGTGACATTTAAGGTAGAAAATCAATCTTATTATAAGGGAAGGCCAGTTCAGACACCCTCTCCACTATTGCTTAGGGTCTTAGCTGGGATCATTTTTGTGGATTCCTGGGAATTTCTCTAGTGTGAGATTTCTTGCTAGCCTTGTAGTGGTTCCCTTAATCAAGATGTCTCTTTCTTGTTCTCCAACTCTGTTCTTCCCCCATCTTGACTATCTCATTCCCTCAAATTCTCCTCCCCACTCCCTTTTTCCTCTCCTCCTCTCCCTTTGCTCTTCCTTTTCTGCCCACCCCCTTGTTCCCAATTTTCTCATGATATCTGGTCTATTTCCCCTTCCTAGGGGAAATCTATATATGTTTCTCCTAGGGTTCTTCTTGTGACTTAGCTTCTCTGGGGTCATGGACTATAGGCTCACTATCCTTTGCTTTATAGCTATCCAATTATGAGTGAATATATGCCATGCTCATCTTTCTGGGTCTGGGTTACATCACCATATAATTCATATAATGCCACTTGTATGTATATTTTCAGGACTGACCATCTGGAACTTAGAAAAGGGCCAAGGAGTACAATACAAATAATTTTCTGGGCATTTTAGTTTTGAGCAAACAGTTAAGTCTATACAGAACTTTCACTATCTTTGGATTTTCTTACATTTAGAGCTTTTCCTTTTATCACTTGATAAGTTAAACATATTCTGGTAATTTTTTTCGAAAAAGGAAACCTTTGTATACAAAGTATTATTTTGATTTTTGCTATTTAAAAAGTAATTTGACTGGCATAAAACGTTAAGTGACATTTTCTCTCCTTAAATTTTGTAGAAGTTATTCAATTGAATGGGATGAATGTTGCTATGAGGAAAGTATGAGTTAATCTTACTTTTTTTATTATTGGTAATATTTGTGTGCATTCTAGCTGACACTTGTTTTTGACCTTCAAGCAATTATCCACTCCATGTTAATTTTTTGGCTATAAATAGCAGATTTTTAATATTAAGTTTGGATATGTTTCATTTCTCTAATAAAGATGGGTCAGGTCTCCTTATATGTTTTCTAGGTTTATCATGTTTTATCCAGTATGGTTTCTTATTGCTTTTTTTCCTTTTATATGGCTCCACTTCACAATTTATTTTTAAATAAAATAAATAAAATGAAAATACTTTCTAAAATAAGAAATATTCCACTTTTTAGTCTCTGTCTTAGTTCGTTAAATTTCTACATTGATATTTACAATATCCTCCACTCAACTACTAGTGGAATAAATGCTGGCCAACTCGAGAAACACTGACAGAACATTACATTTAATAAGCATAAAATAGACGTTTGTTTGATATAAGTTTTAATATGTGAATGAGAGGAAATAAAAACTTAAGAATTACCATTTTTATTTCCATTCTTACAGTAAATTTGACACTTTTTTATTAACCTCTAAATACCAGTAACCAAGAGGACCTACACATGCCATTTCCTTATCTCATAATAAAAGAAATTCAGTGTTTAAAGTGATTAATTGACTTCTCCAATAATTTACTAATGAAAATTCATTCTCACGTTTTTCTGATTCTGGCTATAAAGACAGTAAAGTTCTGGGTTGTGCCTCAATATCTCTACCGTGATTTTTCAAAGTTCTTCTCTCATCTATTAAATCCCAAGCACAGTTTCCTGCCCCACTTCTTCAACCCCCACTCCTCATCTCCCCCCCAGATCTACTCGTCTGTTTTGCTTCAGGAAAGAGCAGATGTCCCAGGGATGTCCACCAAACACAGCATAGCAAGCTACAACAAGACTAGGCATATATTTTCATAGCAAGGCTGTACAAGGCAACCCAGTGGGAGGAAAAGAGTCCCAAAAGCAGAAGAAAAAAAAGAGTCCAGAGACAAACCACACTCCCACTCTTAGGAGACCCACCCAAACACTAAGCTACACAGCCATTACATATATACAGAGGGCCTAGCTCAGCACAGACAGGCTCCCTGTTTTTCACTCCAGTCTTTGTGAACCCCATTGAAGCCTGCTTAGTTGATTCTGTGGGCTGTGTTCTTATGGTATCCTCAATCCCACTGATTCCTACAATCCTTCCTTCACTTCTCCCATGGGATGCCTGGAGCTCTGTCTCATGTTCGGCTGTGGGTCTGGGCATCTGCTCCTATTAGTTGTTGGATGAAGTCTCTCTGTTGATGATTATACTAGGATCCAATCTGTAATCTACCACAATTTTTAATTTTCATCTGGTCTTTTAATTTGCTGAAGTGACATGAATAAAAGGAGATGAATTCTCCAAACTGTCTTTTGTTGTGTTGTGAATTTAAAGTCCAAAGTATTCATTTCAAATCCAGCTTTCAGTAGATTGTTAATTAGAATACAACATTCATTAGTGGCTCCAATCGATAAAATTGTCAGGTAACTTCATGCAGGCAAGATAGTCTAACACTAGAGAAACTGCCCAGGGGTAAAGAGCACAGACTGTTCTTGCAGGACTCTCAAATCTGGTTCCCAGTGCCAAAGTCTTGCAGTTCACACCACCTATAACTCCAGCTTGAGGGGATCCGACACCCACTTCGGGATCCTGTGCCTTTGCACTCACATGTTTGCACACCCAGAGACATAATTTAAAACTAAAATAAGCAAATCTCTTAAAAGAAAAGATGTTCCATACAATTTGAATTTGCCAACAAAAATACTGCAGAGAAACTCCACCGCTGAGAATTAAAACTTACTGCTGCAAGGCTCCCTCCTCACATAAGAAGGAAAACAACAACGGTGATCTTAAAGACGATTCATGCCAAGTGCAAAGCAATCTGTCTAATGTGTGCTATAAGATAGCTCCATACCATATAGTCATTATTGTATATTTACAGAATCAGCCAAAAGTGTTAGAGAGGGTGACTGAATTGTTACGGTCCACCAGTAGGAAACAGAGCTAAGATGCAAAGCCAGCCCTATCCATTTTGCCTGGCTTAAATACTCTCTTTCTCATTAATTTTTCACTGAGTATGTGGCTAGATTTAGAATCCACTCATCAATCTGGTCATTTGCCTTAGACTTGTTTCCATGGGTGTGTCCATGCCCCCTCCTGCAATGTAGCATCTAAAAACTGCAAAAACAATCTGGTTGTGTTGTCAGTGCAAAGTACAAAGTAGACCCTTTAGAGGTCTAACTATTCACTGGCTATAATGAGACATTGCTGAATCTTGGCTGAACTCAAATACCAGAAAGGGAGAAGGGGGAAAGATTAGAAAAAAAAAATATCTCCTTTTGGTTGGGTCACAGTGTTTGGCTTCTCACAGAAGGTTGTCCAAAATAACCACCGCTTTTAAAGAAGTTTGAAGGTATAAATATGCTTGCTATGCTTCTAGAAGGCACCAATGTTGACCCTTGGGAGTTCATAAGGGGTCACTGTGGAAAGTTGTCTTCCTTGAGTTTCACAAACAAATATGATGTTCCTACCAAAACAGAAAATAGTTGCTGCATGTAATTTTACAATGTGAAGTGTAATTATACTATTTAATCCTCCCAAGAGACCCAAGAAAAATGCTTTATTGTAACTGTCGTAAAGTGACGAGAGAAGGCAGATTAACTTCTGTTCATTGATTAATCTTCACAGTAGAGGTTGGAGACAAACCCAAGCTCACAGAGTTAGGAAGCTACAGAGCATTGACTGGATTCCAACCTAAATCTGAAAGACTAGCTGTAGGTCAGTGTTTCATCTTCTGTCTTAGCTTACTCTAGGAACTATGGTAGGCAGTCTCCTAGAACGCCACTCAATTATCCTCTTTCTTGGAATGTTTCTTGTTTTCTGTCATTCTTTTCATTTTCATTATGGATGAGGGATTAGTGATATCCTTCAATTGAACAGATAACAAAAAATTGACGTAATGATATTTCAAAGTGAATTAACAAAGAAAATGTGGCTTCACTTTGAATTATTCTCTTTCAGATCTTTCACTCATTATTAGTAAAGCTGGCTGCCAGTTTGTGAGATGCATCACAGAAAGGCGCACAAAGCAAAGAAATGGTACCTTAGGGAGAGCCACCAAGGACTGCATGCCAATCAGCAGTCATGTGACTTCCCCACAGGGGAGCCTGAAGATGAGTGTTGTTCCAGAAAATACTTTGTATCCTGAGATAGCGATGCCCTGTAACACAAAAGATTTTTCACTCATTGGAACTGTGAAATAAATATTTGATTTTAAGATATTAAGCTTTAAGGTAATTTGTCACACAGCAGTCAGTAAGTTATAAACACAATTGCATGAAATCTGTTAGGAGAGTGTCTTTCACCCACTTGATTTAAAGAGTGTTCTAAACATTGTCTCCATTTTACATGTACTCCACAGTTTCACTGACTGTATTCTAAATGAAGGCGATGTATATGCTATAACACTAAGTTGTATTAGTACAAAATTTGATTTTTTTTCTTAACATAATAATAACTTGTACTGGTTTTGTTGCTCATAGTGATAGTTACTAAAATAGATATGTAGGTAGAAAGATTGATATTAGAATACAGTTAGGAATTATACTGCATTAAGGAAGTGGAGTCCCTCATCAAAAAATTCTTTTCACAGCATAGAGGCATCATTATAGAAAGCCACAACTATTCAAAATACAGAGAAAAACAGATAATAGGGTACACAGCCTGAGTTGATATAGCTAACAACACAAGTTTTTCACCCAGGCTCAGGGAATGTTGAAGAAGAGGGAGGCAAAATATTGTAAAGACCAGCAGACCAAGAAACAAGCTATGAGGTTTTGTCTTCAACTATGACAGGGGAATAATAACACCTATGAGTGCCAACAGCATGGCTACCTGAATAAGATGTGAACAATTCCAACATTATCTCTCTCCTCCCTCCTTGTTGGAGGAGGGCACTAGTTTGTTCCTGGCTGCCCAACTATCTGAGACCAGAAATGACCAGAAACTGTATTATTTAAAACACTGCTTGACCCATTAGCCCTATATTCTTATTGGATACCTCTTACATATGAATTTAAACCATTTCTATCCATCTGTGTATCCTCACAAGGCTATATCTTACCGGATAAGATTCCCAGCGTCTATCTCTGGCAGCTCCATGGCATCTCCCTAACTCTGCCTTCCTCCTCCCATGCTATAGGCCAAGCCAGTTTTCTTTATTCATTAACCAATAAAAGCAACAAATAGACAGAAGAACCTCCCACACCACCTCCTACTCTTCTCATGTCTGATAATCCCAAAAGTAGGGAGCATCCCAATGTAGACAGAGGAAATTTTATGGGTCCCCATTCCTATATAAAGAGATGTAAGTAACCAGCAATTGCTGAGCGACAGAGAATTAGTCTATACTAGGATTCAGCTCGCTGAATGATTATCCAATACAGAGTGATCAACCCTAGAAATGTATACATGCAGGCAGCACTGAATGCACTCCTTAGGCTGTATTTGTATGTTGACTGATTTATATGTATATGCAACAACAGAGGAAAGGAAGTGGTACATTTGGGAGGGAAGACTCAGATGTGGGAACGATATGAAAGAGGAGGAAAAGGATGTAATTACATTTAAATTTAAAAAGTGTGTTGTCTTAATAATACAGCTTACCTACAAATGTATTTCATGTACAACAAATGTGATTGATATGAATGAAGACTTGCATGTAATACCATATTATTGGCAATTGTGTTTAGGGTTTAAAATTAGTGAATATGAACCATTGCCCATCTGTTCACCTTACCTACAGGAAGCAACATGAACTATGAGAAATGGACACCTCTTTTAGGGTTCTCCTTGTTACCTAGTCTATCTGGGGTCATGGACTATAGGCTGGTTATCCTTTGCTTTACATCCAATATCCACTTATGAGTGAGTACATGCTATGCTTGTCTTTCTGGGTCTGAGTTACCTCACTCAGGATGTTTTTTTTTTCTAGTTCCATTCTTTTGCCAGCAAATTTCATGATGTCATTGTTTTTTTTACCATTGAGTAGTATTCCATGGCATAAATGTACCACATTTTCTTTATCCATTCTTCAGTTGAGAGGTATCTAGATTGTTTTTAGGTTCTGCGTATTATGAATAACGCTGCTATGAATATAGTTAAGCAGATGTCTTTGTTGTATGAGTGTGTATCCGGATGGATCCCCGGAAATGTTGACCACGATTTTTGTCCCACCGGGTCCCACATCCATTTAGCCTTAAATAAACACGGTAGGCGTACATTAATTATTAACTGATTGGCCTATTAGCTCAGTTATTAACTCTTATAACTTATATTAGCTCATAATTCTTGTCTGTGTAAGCCACGTGGCTTGGTTCCTTTTTGGTGAGGCAGTAACATCTTGCTTTCTCTGTGTCTTGGTGACAACTTCAAACTGACCTTTCCTCTCCCAGAATTCTCCTGTTCTCATTGCCCCAACTCTACTTCCCACCTGTTTTCCCTGCCTTTATTTCTTGCCTGACTACTGGCCAATCAGTGTTTTATTAAATACAATTGGCAGGGAAGGAGAAATAGACAAGAACTCCTGAGAAAATTGGGAGCATGTGGGTGGGGAGAAAGGAGGGAGAAAGGGGAACAGGATAGTAGAAGGGAAGGGGGAGGAGATCATGGGGGAACAAAAGGGATGGCCGAGATAGGGAAAGGATGGAGACAAGAGCAAGGAAAGTGATACCTTGATTGAGGCAACCATTATGGAGCTAGCAATTCAGATGCCAGGGAAATTCTCAGGAATCCACAAAAATCACCCCAGCTAAGACCATAAGCAATAGTGGAGAGAGTACCTGAACTGCCCTTCCCCTGTAGTTAGATTGATTACTACCTTAATTGTCATCATAGAACCTTCATCTAACAACTGATGGAAGCAGATGCAGAGATCCACAGCTAGCACTGGGCTGAGCTTCCAACATCCAGTCAAAGACAGGGAGGAGCAATAATATGAGCAAAGAGGTGAAAACCATGGTGGGGTACCCACAGAAACAGCTGACATGAGCTGGTGGGAACTCACTGACTGCAGACTGACAGCTGAGGAACCTGCATAGGCCCAAAGTAGGCCTCTGAATGTGGGTGACACCTGTGTGCATTAGGCAGTCAGTGGGGACACTGGCAGAGGATTTATCCCTAGTGCTTGTACTGGCTTTTTTGGAGCCCATTCTCTTTGGAGAATGGATACCTTGCTCAGCTTATATAAAGAAGGGAGGGACTTGGTCCTGCCTCAAAGTGATGTCCTAGATCTTGTTGACTCCCCATGGGAAACCTTACCCTCTCTGAGGACAGGATGAGGGAGTGGAGAGGTGGGAATGTGGGGGTAATGGAAGAAGAGGAGGGAGAGGGAACTGGGGTTGGTATGTAAAATGAGAAAAGATTATTTTAAAAAATAAATTAAAAAGAAAATTATTGCCTGGCAATTTTGTCTACTGTCGATATCCAGGAGGATAACTACG
>LOJH01012019.1:2974-14201 GCA_001685095.1 Ellobius talpinus
AACTCACAAAGATCTGCCTGCCTCTGCCTCCTGAGTGCTGGGATTAAAGACATGCAACACCACTGCCCATCAAGAACTCATTTTGGGAACATGACCCAGATATACAAAATTTTCATAAATCCAGGCCTGTAGTGTAAAACTCCTGGTTTTCATGTAACCTGACACTTCTGCCAAGCATGTCTGGCACTGACCTGAATCGCCCCTGCATGTGTCCCAAGTTCAGAGCAGGGAACAGACAGTGACAGTTCAGTGTTGCAAGACTGAAATCCGAGTTTCTAGATTAATACAAGGTCTTAGACATTTGAGAAAAAGAGATTTCAGGTAAAGCTTCAATGTTCCCACCATTTCAGAAGGGCGTATTTCACACAACTCCATCCATTACGCATACCTCCATGATCTCAAATAGTAACCCAGGCTCGATCACGATGATAACCTCATACTCGGCAGCATTTTTGCCAGGGATGCTGCCCAGAAAGGAATCTCGCATGGCACATGCACTCTCCACTGCCTCCTCCAGTCCTGGCTTCTTCCAGATGGAGCTTGTGTTAATCCAGCCAGTGCGAAAAACACTCTTGGGTTCTAAAAAAGAAAAAAAGGAAAGTGAACCGAGTTATAGTCTAGACAGCATATAAGCTTTAACCAATGAAGATCTCACTCATGAGAGACAGGGTTGTTACACAGGATGTGAAGCTCAGTGAACAAGTGTGCTGTTCTCAGGATCCACAAGTAAGAGGTACACATTATAAATACATAAACATAAAAGTCTCAAAAACAAAGCAGAAGTATGAACACTTGTTCCTCATGACTCCACCCAACATCCCCATAAGTTCTAGCTTTCTATGGAAATAAAACCAGGAGGGAAAAAAAAACTAACATAAAAGTATTCACTAAAAAGCATTGTATTTTGCTTGAATACAGCTTAAAATACAGCCGGGCGGAGGTGGCTCACACCTTTAATCCCTGTACTTAGGAGTCAGAGGCAGGTAGATCTCTGAGTTCAAGACCAGCCTGGTCTGCAAAGTGAGTTCCAGGACAAGCAGAACTACACAGAGAAACATTGTCTCAAAAACAAACAAAAAGTTATAAGTACACTTTGGAACATTATAAACACATTTAAGCAAAAGTGATTTCTCAATATTGTCAAGTGCTTAATACATCTCAGAAAGCAGAGAGGCAGCCCTGACTCCTGTAGGAAGGCACAAGCAGACTAAAAGACCAATGAGTCTCATCACAATGACACTGTAGGTGCACTGCAGGCCAATTCCTGCCCCATCCCTTCCCATGCAGGGAGCAGCTGTCCTTACCTTTGACATAGGGGATGTGCTGGAACACCTCTTCTGCCAAGTGAGGTAGAATTGGGGCAAAAGAACGGACCAACACGTCCAGAATTTCTGCTAGTGCGGTCTGACAGGAGCGTCGTTTGGGATCCTTCTGGCTTTCACAGTAGAGCCTGGAAGAACAGCCTCCTCAGCTGCTGACACACATGCTGCTTGGCCTGGGCACACCGGGCTGACACTATGACTACTTCACACTGCTTTTGGATGCTTCTCCTCTATCCCATTTTACTCTCTTAAATGACCCCCATCCCCAATGGTGCCATTAAGGTTTTCAGGCAAAGAATGAGTTGCAAACCCTATGCCCAAGCTGCTGAGATGCCGTGTGACAGGCTGGGGTTGATAGTTCATGCCAAACTAGTCACCAAGCCCTCTCCTTCAGCTGTTTGTGGGAGCACTGTGAAAGCCAGTGTCGTTACACAAATGGCTGTCTAGTCCTGGGTCGGCCCTCGAGGACAACATGGTGTTCACCTACCAGCAGCTGTCACTCACTGGAATGGGAAGCAAGCACATGAGCGGCAGGTTTTGATACGGGTCTCACTGTGTAACCCTGGCTGGCCTGGTGTGGAACTCTTTGTAGACTAGGCTGGTCTTGAACTCAGAGAGCCTCCTGCCTCTGCCTCCTGAGTGATGGGACTAGAAGGACAGGTATTACCTGTCTCATTTTCCAGACATACTGAGATTGCACTGTAAGTGCAACCATGAAGCTAGTAAAAGTATCAGGACACAAGTGAACCTTGACCCCAGATCCCAGGAATAATTACAACTGCCCACAGTGGCCACTGCATCCTTGATGCTGCTGAGGACTGCATGCTTTGTCACACTTACCTGTCCTTAACTATGCTGAAGTAGAAGCTGGAGAGTTCTCTGGTATAGAAAGCCTTTAACAGCCTGATAACTTTCCCAAAATCATACTGTTTGTATGAGTCAGTAATCTAGAGAACAAAGACAAGATAAATTTGGAAGCTGGGATGAACAATAAAAATAAACATTCTCACAGGTGAAGCAAGCTCTTCACTAGCATCTCAGGGGGAATGGCTCAGCCCCCACATTTGCTGCACAGGCATGAAAAACAGAGTATGGATGTCCAGAACTCACAGAAGTGCTGGGTGGGCACGGTGGGCCTCCAGCAACGCCTATGATTCCAGCCTCACTGTGGAGCCAACCGAGCAGGAACCCTGACGCAGACTGGATGAAAACCAGCATGGGGGTGAGCTCTGGGTTTTCTTTTCCTTTTATAAAACTTTCGCTTGCAATTTTAAACATGTTTATTGGTTCACTTTTTTTGGGGGGGAGGGTCATGTGTGTATGAGCTACAGGTCACATGTGGCAGTCAGAGGACAATCTGCAGTTGGTTCTTTCCAACTGTGTGGGTCCCAGGGATTATGCTCAGGTCATCTGGTTTGGCAGGAAGAGCACCCTGACCTGCTGAGCCATCTTACCTGCCCAACTAATATGATTTGATTTGATTGTGAGAACCTGTCTCAAAGAATGAGTTGAAGTATCAGGCTTGTGCTTACACATACTCACATGCCAGAGCGTGCACATGTGCATGTACACACTTGCACAAGCACATACACATGCAGGCATATCACACATACAAACACATGAGAAAAGGAAACAAAATATTTCCGAAACAGGCAAGAATACAAGAAAGCTGGAGAATGTCATTCCAGAGACATGACTACTCAGAATAATCACTACTCTACTACTCTGGAAGAGTTACAAATGGTTGTGAGCTACCACATGGGTACTGGGAATCAAATCCAGGTTTTCTGGAAAAGCACCCAGTGCTCTTAACTACTGAGCCATCTCTCCAGCCCGTACTGGTAACTTGCATGAGGCTAAATTTAAAAGAGATGCAGTAAGTTGTCTGGGAGCAGAAACGTCAAGACAGTACAGCATCCATGCAGTGCACTCACTGTTGGCTGTGGTCAGGGTCAGTCACTCTACGACAGAGAGCACAAAGGGATGAAAAGTGTGTAATTGGTAAGGAAGGGCACCCGAGCGAGACTCAAGGCACACATTCAGCATGTGCAGAGAGCAGCAGCTGTAACTGTTAAAGGTTCAAGCCAGGAGAGGGAAAGTCGTGTTCTTCTCTGGGACAGTAGGAAAGGTACCCTGACATCACAACCCCAGCCGCTGAAGGCTCCGATTTATGAATACACAATTTCATCCGAGAGAGCCTGAGCTGAGACTTCCACTGAAGGGTTCCCTGTTCAAAATCAACCATGGAGAGAAGTGTTTTCTTAGGTTCTACCAACAAAACACACAAAAGCAGCTGCAGCTGTTGCAGAGGAGGTCAGAAGACACCTTGAGTTGACAGTAGAACTTGACAATGTAGCTCGTCTTCATGGTGGTGCTGGTTTCTCAGGCACACAAAATTCAAGAGTTACAGGGCCATGGAGGTGTGCACTAAGGCTCCAGACAGCCACTAGGGACAGGTGATGTATGACTGGTCAGATTCCCAGTGAGGAAGCCCCAAGGTACAAAACTGTGAAACTTCACCAACACATACAGTACACAGAGGAGTCAGGACGCAGGAGACACAGGAGTAGTCATCCATGCTGAGGGATGCACCTGTCAAGGCGCTGCAGCTCGACTCCTTGTCTGACCAAAGATGATCTTTGGGAGGAAAGTCTGGAAGTCTGGTGTGAGGGAAGCTTGGGCCTGTGACCAGGTACTCCTGCAGTCTAAAGAAGCTAGGGTAGGGATGATGAGACAGCTCAACAGGCAAGGTGCCTGCTACAAGGCTGACAGCCTAAGCTAATCTCTGGGACCCACAGGGTGGAAGGAGAGAACCAACTCCCACAAGTTGTTCACTGACGTCCACACATGGATTCTGGTGCACACACACTAATGTAAAAACACAGAAATACAAAGCGATAATTCAGCAAAGACATGAAAAGTTTCATCACAGTCACTTCGAGCTGGGTGGAGCACAGCAGTATACTTTCTGGGATGCACTAGCTATGACTTCTAGCAAGGTTAACTATCCACTAAAGGTTACAGAAAAGGTGCTGATGTTGCTACTTGCCAAAGCCTGTTGTATACTGACCTTGGTTGCAAAATCCTGAATTAAGTGCAGCATATACTGGTCTATGACGTACATATCTTTGACAGGAACAGAATCGGTCTCTGGGTTAAAACCAGCCACATTTCCCAAGAGAAAGCGGAGTGTGTTTCTAAGCTATTGACAGTAAGAGAAACATACAAATAACCATGTGTTTATTCACAGATGGTTATATGCTATCTGGTCTACACATTAGTCCGAATTAAAGACACGGACACTTCTTCGTATTGCTATTTTTAAACAAATTAACACGGGGTATTAAAAATGGTCACATGTAGTTTGTTTTCATGCATGTCTCATAAATTTCCAGCGAGAAGCTCTGACCTTGTTGATGTCATCTCTAGCGGCACTGAGTGCAGAGGGGCCAATGGTCACTTCAGTGAAGATGTTGGATTCAGCTATCCACCAGCGCAGGGCATCAGCTCCATAGGGAGGATCTTTGCTCTGATCCTTTTCATTGAAAAAATACATGTAAATATCTCCTTCTCCATCACACTTCCGCTATGAGCAGAGGGGCTAAGATACTATAAACAAGGATCTGCTTTCAGTGCAGCGCATGGGTGGCAATCTGAATACTACAGCCTTTCCACAGTGACAGGGACTACGCCAGCTGATAAGCACTTCTGAGATTTTTCCTTTGTAATTTTGATCTTAAGAGGAGTTTATGAATTGATATAAATATCTAATTAGAGAAACAAAGGCTTTAGCTAGAGCTCTCCTTCAGAAACTGGAGACTATAAATGCAGGCTGTGTAAGATCAGCACCAAAACACAGGCAAAGCCCCAAAAGGCCGCTGTATCTGCAAAGGCCAGTGAGACAGTCCTGTCCGAGACACAGGCGGGACAGCAGGTTTGTCCCAGCACCCAGGACATCTGGGTCAGACATCCTGCAGCTGCAGGATGGCCGGGGTGGGGTGGGGAGGGTGCAGAGCTGTTTTCTCCTTCCTTACCTCCTAGCAAGCCAGTGACCACAAGGTGTGAAAGGAGTAAGGCAACACACCGTGGAGATCTCTCCTGAAAGCAACTCTAACCTGGCCCCCAAATGGCCAGCAACCCCAGATCTGATGGCCATCCTTACTTCAAAATGTACACACCCTAAGAATATAATAAAGTGTGCTCAGAATTTGTGATCTTGTTTTTTCCTCCCAAGTAACCACTTCATTATAAAACTGTAATTTCACATAATAAAATCTGACACCTTAAGGCCTCAAACACGTGTACACACAAGTTTAAGTTTAAAACATTATAGTAAACCATTTGCTATTCTTGGCCCAGATTTGCCCTGAATTCCTGGGCTCATGGAACCCTCATGTCTCTACCTCCCGAGTAGCTGTGCCACCATCCCTGGTACATCCTGTCCCTAGCAGACACAGTTGTGTCTGTTTACACCAAGGTAACCGTTGAAGACTTGGATTGCTAAAGTAAGAGCCTGACAACAAAATGAAAATCAGTTTCAGTCAGACACCTACTTTTCCTCCATTGATGACAGTGTCAGGATTAATGACATTCCCGAGGGACTTGGACATCTTTTCTCCTTTTTCTCCGAGTGTAAACCCGTGAACCATCACCGTCCTAGGAAGAGGAGCGACTTCAGTGTGAGGGTCATTTTAATCACTAGGTACGTCTTGGCAGACTGTGGGTGAAGGCTGTTTCTTGGCATTCGTGTATCAGGGATGTTAAACAGAGTCCTCCACTTAAACACAGCAAAATGGGTGTTCTATTTTCTGTACATCAGAGCACTTCCAGTCTCTGATGTACAGAGAGCAGTGCAGAGCGTCTCCTTAAACTACTCCAGAAAGACAACCTAAGAAAAACAGTGCTTAGTCCTCTGGTTTGTTTGTTTTTGTTTTTAATTTATCGAGACAGTTTCTCTGTAGCTTTGGCACCTGTCCTGGAACTAGCTCTTGTAGACCAGTCTGGCCTTGAACTCACAGAGATCTGCCTGCCTCTGCCTCCCGAAGTGCTGGGATTAAAGGCGTGTGCACCACTGCCTGGCACTCCTCTGGTTTTTAAGAGTGACATAGAAGCAGTCAGTGAGCTACCTGAGGGTGGGTTATGAGCACAGCAGGGCAACCCCTTAGGCTACTGTCAACAGCCCTCCCCAGGGAACTCTGCTGTATGTGGCACGGGGGTGAGCAACTGTCTGCACTCCACCCCAGAGGGGCCTCAGTCCCTTAGTCACTGTGGGTCCCACAGCAGGAGTTGAGCTCAGGCTACTGTCACCAGCCCACACTGTCCTTCCCTGCACTAGGTGATCTCCCGTGCCACTGAAGATGCTGCTCTACCGTTTGCCCAGCTACTCCACTCCACGCCATCTTATCTTGCAGGAGGTGCTACCTGCTCCAGAGTGACAGATACCTCACACTGCTGTGTCTCTCCCCTTTTATTTCCTCCTTGTGTTGGTTGTTTGCTTTCTGTTGTTCTTTCTGGGGCAGGGTCTGACCTTGATCTTAAGATCCTCCCATCTCTGCCTCCAGAATGCTTGGATTTATGCCACCATGACTATACAAGAGGGAACCATGGGCTAGGTGGTGGTGGTACACACCTTTAATCCCAGCACTCGGGAGGCAGAGGCAGGTGAATTTCTGTGAGTTCGAGGCCAGCCTGGTCTACAAGAGCTAGTTCCAGGACAGGCACCAAAGCTACAAAAAAACCTTGTCTCGAAAAAACAGAACAAAAAACCAAACAACCAAAAACAAAACAAAGCAAAAAAAAACCCAAGAGAGTACCGTGGAACTTGCTTACAGCCTGTGCCTAACACAACAGATGAACCCAGCGTTGTTCAGCCTTGCTGCACCTCCTCTTCTGGACAACACTGACTCGGGGACCACCCTATCCCAGAGGTTCGAAGAGCAGCACTCCAGCTTGCCAATGGCTGTGCATCTATGGATCCAGCCTGTGTGGCACACCTGGTGGGCACTCAAAGGCTCATCAGGCAGGTTCCCTCTGCACAGGGTGAGCACTTACTTGAAAGGTGCTTTAGCCCTTGTGGCTGCGCTTATTAGTAAGGAAGACTGGAACCAGCCCCCAAGTTGGTCCTTTCCCTCCAGGTACAAGTCTGCCCTCTGCTCGGTGCCTGAAATGTAGTAACACACCAAAAGGAATTTAATTAGAACAAGACCTAACACATCTGTATACAGCTGCCTCCTAACACAGCTGCCTCTTCCTGCTGCCTCCTCCTAACACATCTGCACACAGCTGCCTCCTCCTAACACACCTGCACACAGCTGTGTCCTCCTAACACACCTGCACACAGCTGCCTCCTCCTAACACACCTGCACACAGCTGCCTCCTCCTNNNNCACCTGCACACAGCTGCCTCCTCCTAACACACCTGCACACAGCTGCCTCCTCCTGCTGCCTTCCAATTCTTAACCATGCTCTCCCCTTTCCCTTCAGCCAATGAGTCAAAAGCTCACCTAACCAAAAGTATGAAATGCCTGTAGAGCTGGGACACTTAGGAAGGTTCACATAGTGTGGGAGAAGGGAGCTGGACAGCAGAGGGCCACATGTACACTCTGACACTATTAGCTACATGACCTCTGTGTCCTAACTCTAACTTGATCTCCTGTGAGAAATGATGGGGTCACGCTATGCCAATGGTTTCCAAACTGGGTGCTTTGGGATGGCCAAGTAGGCCAAAGAAACTCCTGGTGAAGGGGGATAAAACAAAAACAAAAACAATTTTTTTGTTTTTGTTTTTGTGGATTTTTAGAGATAGGGTATCTATGTAGTTCAGGCTGACCTCAAATCCACGATCCTCCTATGTCAGCCTCCTGAGCACTGGGCTTATAGGCATAGACCACCAAAATGGCTAAAGTACCACTCTAAACGTAAGCAGTACAGTTCTAAACAAAGCTTCACCTTGGAAAAAAATGAGCATGTTGGGAGATCACTAGACTAAAGATATCCTAGGCCTTCCCAGATCTGGGCTGCTGCAGACTGTGGAGTTTGGATGACAATGGCCCCCACAGGCTCATATATCTGAATGCTTAGTCACCAGGGAGTGAAATTCTTTGAAAGGATTAGAAGGATTAAGAGGTGTGGCCTTGTTGGAGGAAGGTATCACTGGGGTGGGCTTTGAGGGTTCAAAAGCCCATGCCAGGCACAGGGTCTCTCTCAGCCCATGGATCAAGATGTAGAACTCTCAGCTACTGCTCAAGCATCTGCCTGCGTGCTGCCACACTTCCTGTCATGATGACAATGGACTAAACTGCCAAAACTGTAAGCAAGCCCCTAATTAAAAGCTTTCTTTCCTAAGAGTTGCCTTGGTCATGTTTCTTCACAGCAATATAATACTGACTACATCACAGACTCTCCGAAGTAAAGAAAAAACAAACAATGACCCACACATTTGTGGTCAAAGAGCTAAGTAATATTTCTGTATTTTCAAAACTGTATTATTACTGTTGTGCAGGTGTCTCACTGTGCATACACAGTGTATGTGTGACCTCAGAGGACAGCTCCAGAGACAGTGCTCTTCGGCCTTTGTGTGGGGTCCAGGAATCAAGCTGGGGTAACCGGGCTTGTAAGGCAGGCACCTCTACCTGCTAAGCCATCTTGTCAGCCTTCAAAACTTAACCTGCTTTTAATCTAACTTCAGAAATTACACGAAAAAGGAGCTAGCTGGATGACTCAGTGGATAGAGCTCTTGTTGCTTTTCCAGAGGGCCAGAGTTCAGTTCCCAGCACCCATATTGGGTGGCTAAGAACTGCCTGTAACTCCAGCTCCAGGGGATTCAATGCCCGCCATGGGGACTTGCACTCACATCGCATACCAACATGCGCACACATACAGTCATATGCACATCTGTCACGTGCACATACAGTCAAGATGCACATACATGTGTCACACGTGCAGGCACATGCACATGCGTCATGTGCACATAGTCACATGCACATACATGCGTCACATGTGCACACATACAGTCACATATACATGTATCACATGTGCACACATACAGTCACAAGCACATGTGTCACGTGCACATACAGTCACACGCACATACATGTGTCACACACGCACATACAGCCACACGCACATACATGTGTCACACACGCACATACAGCCACACGCACATACAGCCACATATGCACATACACATAAGGAAAAATAATAAAAAATTACCTGGAAGAACACAAGACCAGGAAGTTCCACTGTCAAACCAGATGTCCAAAATGTCCTGCCCCGGCACGTATTCCAAAGCATCAGGACCACCAACCTATGGAGACAGCAGTAGAGACTTGACCTACAGAGGCCACACTTTCACAGAAAATGCTCCATGTTTTAAGAAAGTAAAATACAGCCACTAAATTCACATTCTTAAAATAAACATTAAAATGCACTTCACAGTTAATATAACCCTGCTGCAGCATGAAAAGTGAACGGCTACATGGTGACATCACTACTGATATAGTCATCCCAGTGGGCTCCAACAGAGGACACCATCAGGACGTGCCACGCCAGAGCTCACGCAGCCCTGCTATGCCAACACAGGTGACTTCTCTCGTGGTACTGTCTGCTTAGTCACCCAACCTGGATAACTGGGGCCCCATGAGGTTACAAGCACCCCCACCTTCCACTGTTGTCTAACAAACTATGCTTCGGCTGCGAGTAACAACGCTCACTTCTCAACTGCCTCTGCCTTTAATTCTGGAAAGGAAACTCATAAGTTTCCCAGTGCAATTGCTTAAAATCCCTTTTACCTCCAAGAGCTGCTCAGATTTTCACCATAGCAGTTTACCTGGGCTACGACCTCCTTGGGGAGAAGCTGCTCGGGGGGCAGGGTCCACCAGACGTCGCTGCCGTGCTGCTCTACAAGCTTCATAATATGCTCGATGGTTTGGCTATGGGGAAAGAGCGGGACCAGCAATGTATCATCATGATGGATGACAACCGTTTGCCACTTACTGTTCCTCTAATTTTAACAGAATCTTAATTGCTTGCACAGTACAAATAAAACCATCTTGATCGCATACAGCCCCAAACAGGAAGACAAATGTCTCCTCGCCTTGCTATTTCAGTCCATCTACTTCCTACCCAGGAACCTCGGTCCTCATTTTCTGTCAAATCAAGCCAGCACATCAAGTCAGCATCACTTGGCTCAGTCTGGCCTGACTGCCTCGGCGCTAGCTATGCGATGCCCACGCTCACAGAGCAGCTTTCCTACCACTGCTGTCACATGGAATTCCTGCTCAGAAACCTTCGAGGGGTCCTCTGCCTGTGACGCATGGGGAAGCCCACACTCCATTCAGACACTGAAAGCACACAGGGAAGCTCAGAGTTGGACTTCTTTGCTCATGTGGCCAAGAACTGAGAAACAACCCGACCAATTTGCTCAAACACAACCAAGCAGCTCCAGTTGTCTTAAGACGCCAGGAGCTAGAGATGCTACAGTGGTTGACAAAACAGACAGGATTTCCCCAGTGCAATGAGATCTTTATTACTGTAGTGCTAGGGATCAATCTCGGGGCCCCACACGCTCCAACACTGAGCGACAATCCAGCCTATGTAGCTGAGGCAGGCCTGGAGCTCACAGTCCCAGTCCTGGCTCCAGGAAGCAGCATGGATCCCACAGCTTTGGGTGTGGCGAGTGGTGACTTAATCACTAACTCACCAGAGGACATTGGGCAAAGCACTGGGCCTCTCTGATGTCAGTGTTCTTGTTTGTAAAACACTAACAACAGCACATCACTAAGAGACTCAATACTGACCTAATAAATGAAATGCCTATGGCAGCACTTGCCATTTTAACATACATTTAATATTACATAAGAATTAAGACTGGCCAGGTGGTGGTGGCACACACCTTTAATCTCAGCA
>LOJH01012020.1:0-14967 GCA_001685095.1 Ellobius talpinus
GGAGGAGGGTAGGAGGTGGAAATTTTTAATAATAATAAAGAAAATGGAAAAAAAAAGACCAGGGTAATGGAATAAGAGTCCACAGGAAAAAACAAACAAACAAACAATTTTAGGAATGCAGAACTCAACAAATGTGAATTCATAAAAATCACACAGAAATGTCATGAATGAGGTAGAGTCACAGTTAAAAGGTGTACATTGTGAGTCTGCAAGCAGGGGACAGCCTACGCATTGCCCCAAGTCCTTGTAAAAACATGGTCCAACAATAGACTCAAAGGTGACTGGGAAAATGAGTAAATCTTAGTCTCAGGATGACAGAGTCTGGCTTTGAATGCTACTCATCCACGGATCAGAGGCAACTGTGACAAAGGCATTATATGGTTACAGGATGTCCATGGGGTCACACAGACTTCATAAGATCATTCTAGTAAACAAGTACACACTTCACCGAATAAATTACTTTAAAATTTTACTTAGTTTTTCTCTTATTTTTAAATGATGATTCTAATTGTCTGTTCAAGCACCGGAAATGAAGAGCAGTGTGTGCCTGCTACTATAGGCCAGCTTTCGACAGCTCAGGAGCTGAAGGGGAGGCGTGGATCACTAATCACTAATCACACAATGACTTTTTTAACTGAGGGAGTAACACTTAATCCTCTGGGACCAGAGGAAATGGGTAACACACACTCAGCCTTCAACCTGTCAAGGTCTCTCTGGTTTTCCTTCACCTCTTTCCCTTTACATTTTTCCTGGTGGTTTCCTTCTAATTAACTTTATTTTTTTCCTTATTGCTTATATACCCCAGCAAAACCCCTCAAGCATTATAAAAATTACAGTGTGGTTACATTCTATTTTTCAAGTGAATGATTACAACAAATACAAGTAAAAAACAGCATGTTTCTCATTTCCCTTGCATGGTTAAACATTTCACGTATTACAGGTGAAAAACAAATTATCCCCAAGGACCCACATGCATTGACTTCTAAGCAACTTTTTATAGATTCACAAAGTGTAAGCAAGCAAGGTATTTTTCTCAGCCTGTTCTTTTACTGACAGGCTGCATTTTTCAGTAACAAAGAAAGGATCAATCATTGTATTATTTATCTCAAAAAGCAATCTTATAAAAAATCTTAAAAGAATCACAGATCTAAACTTTTATATATAAAAACATCAGTCATTTCCAGTTTAAATCCTCAGGGCACATACCCACTCATCAATAAGTTTTTGTTAAATCACATTAAGAAGCTGAGAGTAGAAATGGGTACAAGGAATTAACCATCACCTTTGGTCACCAGACTTTCCTAGCAGAAAAGGCACATCTACTGCAATAACCAGACTGCCATTGTTTTTGTTCCCTGACCTCAATAAGCCCCTCGCTCACCTATTAAAAGTATGCCTTTCTAAACTTTAAATTGTTCCCTCAAGATTTCTCTATCAAAGCCATCAACAAAAATATCTTAACTTTACTAACGATCTACAAGTCTAAATTCTTTCCAAGTGTAGTGGTTGATTCATTAGTCTGCTCCAGCAGCAATGCTTGGGAAGAAGTCAATCACTATTACTGTACCAGTGACAGTGCCCAGTGAGGGACTAGAGACCCCAGAGTTTTCATACAACCTGTAAATGATGAGGGCTGTGGTGACTGTAAGGACTATCAGCAAAGCTCTGCTCAATAATAGCATGAGGTCCTCAGGACATGCAATGCTTGGGTCTCTGCCTCTCCAAGGCTCATTTGATGTGGTTCTGCTAACCACCATATGGCCCCAGCATATGTCCAGGAAAGCAAGAGCTTTAGGAAAGTCTGGGTTACTAAATATTTCTCACTGCACTAATATCTACAATGGCTATAGGAAGCAGCCCTATAGCTGAGGTCAGCATGTCAGGGTGCTAATATCTACAGTGGCTATAGGAAGCAGCCCTATAGCTGAGGTCAGCATGTCTGTCCACTTAGGGTTGTTAAGAGCCAAAAACAGGAAAAATCCCCATTAAAGCCAGCAGCTGTGGATTCTAGACTAGGAACCAAGCCAGAGGCAATTACACTAACTAGTTTTGATCTGAACCTCTTAGGAGACAACACAAATATGGGTTTATTTACTTGAAGCATGTCTGGATGTTTTGTAAATTTTTAAGACAACTATTCTGAAAGAAGTAGTTTTGGTAAGCCCAGCTCAAAAAAAGGAAGAAATTTCTTATTGGTGTGCCTGCGGTTTCCTCGGGAGCACACAACTGCAGAGCTCAGCTTGCAGCTGTTTCTCTCAATTCCACTTTAAAGGCTTGTGTTGCATTTGCTTGTTAACTATTGTCTGCTTCTCAGAAGTTCTGACTTGCAAATGTCTCTGAGCATTGATTATATTAAGGCATTGGTGAAGGCTGGGAAGAATCTTCATGTAGGTATAAAATCAAGACTCTGTGATAATAGAGCTGGATCTGTTCTGTCACTGGGACAAAATATCTGAAATAATAAACTTATAGGCAGGAAAACTTTATTGCTTCTCAGTTTCTGAGATTTGGGGTTGTGCTTTAAGCCTGTACATCATGACAGAGTGAGCAGATGAGCCGTTCACCTCTGGTAGTCATAGCGCAAAGGTGGGTGGGAATGGAACAGGTTCCCAATGGGCGCTTCAAGAGCATGCCACCTTTTTCAGCTATTCCTTGTCTCCTAAAACTCCTACCACCTCCTCCTACAGAACTCCAGGTTGCACAGGCCTTTGAGGAGTACTTACTTGTTCTATCTAAAGGAGAGCTCCAAAGGACGACAAACTCCTCTGCTGTGAGCTGTCTCCATACACATTATACTGGCTGACTTAAAGCAGTTTAGATGGATAGGTATATTTAGGGCCAAATACATAGACTTTTTTTAAAGTCCATTTTGAAAAGTTATTAATGAAAATATAAAACAATTTATTTTTGTTTTCAAAGCTTTAAATGTGAGGACCAGTAACATAGCTCATCAAACCCATTGACATCAATTCAATCCCCAGAACTCACGTGGAAGAAGGAGAATCCCTCCTGGCCAAACCTGTTGACATTTGACATCAGTTCAATCACTGGGACTCACATGAGGAAGGAGAAAACCTACTCCCTCATGAAGACCATGGTCAGATTTAGGTGGCATGCTTTAGATTACCACCCTCCAGACTATAAGCCAAATGTATTTCTATTTTTTATTATAATATACCTAATTTATTTTTTATTGTTGTTAATAGCAATGAATGAATGTGGGAAAAATAACTGCCATAGTTTTGGTTTTTGTGTGCATTTTTTTCAGTTTATAGTAAGAACTCAACATTAGATCTACCTCTTAACAAATATGTAATTATCAACAAATATGTTGATAATGTGGAACATCACCATTTTCCATGATGAAGCTTTTTCTCCTTACTTCATCCTGGCAACCTTTGTCCCTACCTACCTCCAGCTTCTGTAAGTTTGACTGTGTTATAGTCCTTATTTAATCGCATTTAGCATAGCATCCCTATTTAATCTCATTTAGCATAGCATCCCTAAAGGACACCAGGAGTGGCATAGGCAATATATTCTTCTAAAACGTCTGATTATGTTCATGTGCATGTGTGTGTGTACTCTAGCGGGAATGGGCTGCTTCTATATCTTGGCTAATGTAAATGATTGCTACAGTGAAAATATCTCTAGTAGATCATAATTCAAGGTCCTTGGAATAAATGCCCAGAACTGTGACGTCTGATCAAAGAGAGCTTCATTCTTGCTGCTGTTGCTGTTTGAGGGGTTTCCATATTGCTTTTACAGCAATCGTACCATTTTACTCTACACAAATCAACTAAAAATGGGTGACAAACTTAAATATCAGAAAATAAACAGAGACTAAAACTTTCTATAGTGCTGATTTTAGAAAGGATATCAAAAACGACAAAAACAAAAATGAACAAATAGGATTAAACAGCCTCGTGGGGTGGGAGTTAGAAGAGGATGACCTACAGAACGGGAAAGTAATATTTGCAAGCCATACTATCTTATGCGTGGTTAATTTGCTAATTATGTCAGGGAATCCTTCAACTAGAAAAGCAAAAACTGAAAACCAATTTGAAAGTGAGCAAAGACTTAGATGGATATTCCGCAAGAAAGGGCAGAGATGAAAGATGGCAGAACAGGTCAGACGTGCTCAGCCTCACTGGCCACAAGGAAAGGCTCATCGCCACAATGTGTGACCTCACACCAGTTAGAATGACTGTATCATTTTATATGGGTGTGTTGAGAAGGGTGTGGGAAAATGTGAATGTTTCCAATAAGAACAGAAAACATTATACTCTTGGAATGTTATCACTGAGTGCCACCCTCAAGAGCCTAGAGTGACTGTAATTAGAAAACCTGTTCATTCTCTTAGTCCCTGGAGGTTTCCTCAAAAAGACACAGGAAATAAGGGTCTTGGCAACAATTTTCCCTTCTCACTATCTTCTTTTGACCCACTGGCCTCCATAAGATTGTGGTCACCATCACCATTGTTTACAAAAAGAAAGATGAAGAAAAGTGTGAAAAACTGACCCTGGCTCATGAAGGAATGGACCACAGAGTAGCACCCCTTGGCCTGTGGAGGAATGGACCACGGAGTCTTGGAGTCTGTTTCCCTCAGTTGTGCCTGGGAGCCCAGGGACCTTGAGAACAGAGGTGATTGCAAGAGAGAGGAGAGAGCGTTGAAGGAGAAGAGAGGTGGAACATGGATATTAGTTGAGCAAGCACAGCCTGCTCAGCTTTATGCTGCAGACTTTAGAGATGGCTGCATTTATTCTCCACAACAGATTTCTGAGAGAGCACAGACACCAACATCCCTTTAACAGATACCACCATCCCTTTAACAGACATCATGATCCCTTTAAAGATATTACCATCCCTTTAAGAGACACCACCATCATTTCAGACTTGAAGAATTTGGACTCAGCTTACCCAAGGTTGCAACATTGCTAGGTGATATGAGCAGAATCGAGGGTGAGCCTTTCTAATTCAGAAGCTTGCCTTATCTGTCTGTTTTCCACACTAAAGAATAGAACTCATTTAGCAAAACTGTCACAAAAGCTGGCCTCATCCTGAACTTGGATATCTGCATAGAAAAGGCAGAAGTTGCAGGTAAATTTAACACATCAGGTGATGCACAGCAACTCTATCTCCCTGATTAGAGAAACATAAATTCCTGTTCTCAGAAAGGATTGCTGCCAAGTAGGAATGGGCCAAAATGATTGTCTGTAAGATGCCACTGTCTTTTCTCCATGGAGGATGGCATAATATAACTCAATTTTTTCAGCCTTCCACAAGAAATAAAAAGAAAAAGTTGCATCCCCTCCCCCCAAAGAAAAAGATTAAAGGTACAGAGGATCTGTAAATACAGCACAAGCTGCTATTGCTCTCGGCTGTCACCACCAAACAGAACCTGGGGATTGATTCATCAAGGAGCCTGGAAGTCTCACTGAGCAGAAGGAAAGGGTAAACGCACTTTGATTTACCCTCTTCACCTCCATGCCAGCCAAGGAAGTCTACCTTGTTTTGTATCTCACCTGGATCCTGTCTGCTAACTCACACCATCACAGCTTCTTATCTTCTCTGCAAAACAGCCAGAACCTTCTCTGTTAACATACCAGCTGAGCAAAAGTAACTGTTTTCTTGGCTTTCTTCCTGGTGCAACTGGATGTGTGAGAATTATCCACCAACCTGCCCACCCTCACACACATACCCCACACGCACAAGTGTTTGATATTTATGAATACAATATTTTCCTGGTCCTCATGTTTTTAAATAACAATGGTGATTTGTACTAGTGACTAGAGTGGATCCACTCTATAGAACAAAGATAATTGAGTGAATGCATCAAAATCACAGAGCAAGGGACAGAGTGTGGGTTTTGAATCATCCTCCCAACATCATTCTTTGTTCTGGTGGTCACATGACCTTCTCAGAGCCCAGGTGCCAACTGTGGAAGCTAGAACCCTAAACAGTTTGTTACATGGATGCCCTTCACTGCCACAACCACACTGCAAAGAAACCACTGGGTCCCCTCAGTGGAGACCCTTGGGAGCCCTCTCCCCAGCATCCACTTCTCTTTAGATAACAGAAGACATAAAAGGGGGTAGAATGACATCAAACATTAGAGGAATAGTAAAATAAAATGTAATGTAAGTATAATCACATAAATTACTTAGTTTGAATATAGCATTAAAATTTATGTTTCTTGGGGGAAAGAAAATGTCTTAGAAAAAAGTAGGTCATCTTCCTAGTACATTTTAAACTTTTTGAATGCGTTTCTAAGTTCTTTTCCTTAGCCCTTCCCTCCATCTCTTATGTCTTTTCTTGGATATTCTAAGAAGAGTCTCTGTATAGTCAGGAAGACACACAAAGAAGAGCTTGTGCTAACTTGGGCATGGGCAGAGGCCTTTGGAGAACACAGGTGTCATGCACAGCCACAGAAGGTATGGACGAGAGTGTGAGCAGTGGGGGTCAGGGCCTTTAGCTGACTGCCTCCTTAGAACCTTGGCCAGAGCCTGCCTGAAGCACCAGCTAGGCAGTCAAACCCCAAAATGAGAAAATGGAGGCTCTTCCAGTGTAGACACTGCGGGATTTCTTTGTGCATTTCACAGGTAAATGAACCGCAGCTCAGGGCTATCAATGTGTTTGCTCGGAATCACAAAGTTGGTGCACGGCAGAACCAGCGCAGTAACTGGCACCTGACTCAAAGTTCGCGGCAGAACCAGGGCGGTAACTGGCACCTGACACTGCTTTTGCACTGTTCTAGGCTGTTCTTCACCGAGAACCCAGAAACGGCAGGATTTTGGCAAGCTCGGGAGACCTACCTGCTTGCCATTGACTTAATCTAAATTCACTAATAACAAAACAGATGAGATCTGCTACGGTCCTGACACTCAGATAGCCTTCAGTGGGGGATACCAGTGTCTTCCTCGGCTAGCAAACATACTGATTTGCCAGTCCTCCCAAGGTTATATATATCAGGTGCCAGTTACCTTATATCCCTGGCCCAGGAACCTAGAGAAAGAATAATAAGTTCTTTGGGATTTCCTCTTTCTGCTCTCACCTGTCTGCGGTACATACTTGCAAATCCCCTGAAGCTGGAAGCTAAGGCTTGGTTGGCATCACGTTTCTCCTTGGATTCATGTTCTGGAAGCTTGTCTCCAGGATGACAGAATTGAGGAGGTGGAACAGCCCAGGGATGAGTCCGGGTCCTGGGGGATTAATGGACAAAGGATTAAGGACTGGATCAGGCAATGGGTTGGGCCTCATAGAGAAGTCAGTTCCAGGCAGGGTTGTTGTACAAAGGGCAAGGCCAGCCGCTTCCTGTCTTCTTGTAGCCTGCTTCTGTCCTTCTGCTCACTGTTCCCGCCACTGTCAGCAAAAGAAAGCACTTGCTCTTGCCCCTTCAGAAATGTTAGTTGATACAGAATGATTTCCTCACAGGGTGACCCCTGGAGACATGGGTGTTTCACCAGTCACACAAAATGAACCAGTTACACTGGTGAAACTCACTCTTGACTCTTAATTGTGCAACCAAGTGTGAAAGCCGGAGGATTGCAGTGTAGACCAGGGCAAAGGCTGGAGGACTGCAGTGTAGACCAGGGCTTGGTGACTTCACAGTAACTCATGACTGCCTGTATTTTCTCACTCAAGAGCATCTGACTCCCAGCCCAAAGCACTATTTGTATGACTTTGAATTTGATAAAGTTCTACTTATTCACTAATTCAGTTTACTGTCACCCCAAATTAGACTTTAAAAAATTAAAACACTGAACTGCCTTTCTACCCAGGTGTTTATAGATTCCTGAGAAAATGGTCCTCTGGGCAATTCCCTCGCAACGATGCTGCCACATAGTGGGTGCTTTAATTCTGGCACCTTCAGAAAAGAAAAACAGAAACAGAAAAGATGTAAACAGGAAATAAATTGTTAAGTTTCTTTTTGTTTGTTTGTTTGAGACAGAGTTCTCTCTGTAGCTTTGGAGACTGTACTAGAACTAGCTCTATGCAGTGGAGAATGCCTGTGTCATGAGGGTGGAGCTTTGAAGATTATAGATTCTCTCTACTGCTGAAGCTATCTTTCCTGGCTCACCAGGCGAAAGATAAGCTACATCGCCAGCCCTCCCACCACCACCACCACACAGACACACATACACCATACACACACGTGCACACACCACACACAGGCACATACACACACGTGCACACATCACACACACACATACACCATACACATACATGCACACACCACACACACATACACACAGACACACACACACCTACATCACACATACACCACACTCACACACATGCACACACCACACACATACACATACACCATACACACACATACATACATACCACACACACACACCACACACACATACATGACACATACACACACGCCACATACACACAGACATACACACAGCCCCACACACACAGCATACATACACAGACACACACACACCACATTCACACCACCATCACCACAAAGAGAACCTCCCAGCTGCCTTGCCTTCCTCATGACAACAGACTGTAGCTTCTACTCTGACAGTCCATACCAACCTCCTTTGCATTATGTTGCTTCTGTTGCATGAGCAAGAAAAGCAAGCAATATATTTCAGAATCAAGGTCAACAGGAAGCTTGTTGTATTTTGTTCAATGTTGGGTCTTTCAGCATAGATCATGTGGCACATAAAAAAGGGTGTAATAAAGGAAGTGAGCTCTTTAAGTCCACTGGCTTTATAACTTTGCTAAACTGAAGTCCATCTTCACCAGCCAGCACAGCATGTAGCAGGGCCTTAGGCATGACTTGGTTGTCTATTATCTCTGTCTTGAGGTTTGTAGTTTCAGGTCAAGAAGATCTGGACTTCCATTTCGAATGGGGACTTCCAGGTTATATAGTCAGTCTTAGACTTCTGCTTGTAGGATCCAGTTAGTAACACTGATATTGTTAACCCTTCAGTGTGTAGAGTGGAGGTCTCTGTGAACTGCCCACACAGGTAGAATCTATCCCACCCAACCCCCAAATGGCTCTGGAGAAAACCAGGCAGGAAACTGGTTTTCCAAGACAATCCTGGGGTTTTAGGTAATCAAGAAGTATATCAGGACTTTGCAACACGGGGTTCTAGCAGGAAGGGCCAGTTGTTGGAGACCTTACCTCATTGCCCAACTAAGTCCTGTGCCTCCACTGAGGACACAGAGTTGTTACACTGTCTATGTAACCACTCATGTGCTTTCTATTTTCCTGTAGATCTCCTGCCTCTTCTAGAACAGAGCCAAAAATTAGTGACATGCCTACTTCAGATAGTTCTTTTGAAACTAACTTAGATTTGAAAACAGCTACATGAGACAATAATTGTAACACTGAGGTTTTGTTTGTTTTGTATAATTTATATATTTCATAGGTATAATCCTCATAATTTCCAATACATTTCCATATTATCATTGACAAGTAGGAGATTTAGCAAGGTCTGGTAACTTAATAGAGATAGCCAACTTCCAATTACAGGCCTCAGTTACAAACTCTGACCCCAAACTCTCGTGTCTTTAACTTCCATGCTGTGACATGGAAATTCCATAGTTCATGATATTAATATAGAATAGAAGAGCTCACTGCAACTTCTAGGATGGGAGGGGAATCCTGCTAATCTCCCCAAGGAAAGAATAATGAGGAATGAGCTGAACAAGCCAGCAGCAAGACCCCTTGAAGAAAGATGGCCTTCCTGCACTTATGGAAGAGAAAGGCAAACTACCCAGGAACTGCAAAGAGCACCACAGCAGCTGGGGGGGGATGATATTCTGTTAACTCCTTAGTTGCTGTTGTAGATTTTCCTGTGCTCACCCCAAGCTAGTAATTTTCCCAGGGATCAGGTTACATGAAGGCTGCTTCAACTAAAGACAACTAATGACAGTAAATTTCCTACTCTCTCCCCAAAAGGCCTGGAGTTGTAGGAAATTAAATGAACCCAGGCAAAGTTGTCATATTTAATGAAGTGTTCAAGCCTCCCATTCATATGGAAGCACTTTGTGTTAAAGAAAGTAAGGCAATTTATTATTCCTTTCACTGTCAAGTTACCAAATCCCTTAGAAGTCCAGGGATAAAGCGTTGGTTTGGTTGAGCAACTGAGAATTGCTTTGTCTCTATGCCTTTGAACAAATTTGGTGGGACAACTGAGGAAATGATTTTACTTCCAGGGAGTCCATGAGAAAAATGGTATGGTGGGGAGGAGGAGTGGATCGAAACTAAGTGCTTAATGGGGGAAGGAGGGACAGAGTTCAGAGCAGACAAGCATTCTCCGCCCTTGTTCTGCCACCATCCTGACCCATGGTGCAGAGTCTTTCTCTTTCAAACTCAGAACCTAGGCAGTGAGGCTATCATACTCTGCTGTGTCTTGTCCCTGCCAAGTCCCCGTTCTCATCATTCCTCTTGGGTACCCTCCTTAGCTTTTTACCTCAGTGTTGCTTTCCCCAGAAACCTGGTTTTCCTTGAAGTGTTTAAAAAGGCTGGATCCCATGTTAGGGGGCTGTCCTCTTGGAATCTCAGTAGAATGTCTAACTTACTGCCCTTCCAGCAGTTTGAGACCAGCCACTGGTTCCCTCCTGCCACTACTCATTTCCTTTCACTGACCTCTGGCTGGCCAGCCATGTGAATTCAGAAATCTGACTCTTGGCGCAGTCTTTCTCTGTATTGCCCTGCATTATATCGGTGTTAACTGGAAGAGAACAGTCTGTCTAAGGTGCTCCATAGACCAGAAAGCATGAGATGCTTAAGAATCTCTCCAGAGAACTGAAATTGCAGAACTTTTTGATCTACACATAAGATGCTGAAAGAATGTCCTGAGAATAAAGCTTCAAAAATTCTTTTTAGGCCTTTCTGCTTCCTGGGTTTGGAAAGCACAGCACCATGCTGGGGTCTGGAGATCGCCTCATTCACCATCAGTTTGTTCATCTTGGGCAAGGCACAGTTCTTACAGGAGAAATCCATCAGAAGCTGACATGGGTAAAAGGATTGTGCTTTTCTAAGAAACCTGGCTCGAGATTGATTTATTTTCTTTGCTCCTTCTTCAGTTTAGGAATTTAACACCAGGGCCTGTACTCTTTGCTTCATTAAATGCTCCACCTTTAATTTTACAATCACAAAATCCCACTTCCTAAGCCTCCAGCTTTGCTCAATGGTCATTTCCCTAGCATTTAGATTGTGACTGGTTCAGACTAGTCCAGTCTGGACCTAACCCTGCTAGAACTCGACATTACTTCTGTAAGGGAAAGAATGGTTTGTCACACTGCTTTCTGTCCCAGCACACCTGGAGCTGGCTCTGATGCACTGGAATGACTCACCAAAGATTCACTTTCATGCAAACAACCAGAAAGGTGACTTTGCAATAACTTTTACTGGTCTCATTCACACACAAGAACTTCCTGCCTCCATTTTCCAAGATACTTTTTTCTGGAACCTAGCCTACCCTGGTGATGGTTTTCCATTTTATTTCACTGATCCAGACTATGTAACCATATCTTAAAAGTGAGTGACTTTTATTTCACAAGGCAAAATTAGTTTCAATGGGTAGAAATTCTAAGAGTATCTCAATTTGGAATAGGGTGAATTTGATCATAGGACAGTTGAGCAAGAACGAAGTTGGCTAGAATAAGAAGCAGTGATTGGTTTTTTGTTTGCTTGGTTAGTGGGTTGATTTTGGTTTTTCGAGACAGGGTTTCTCTGTGTAACAGCTCTAGCTGTCCTGGGATTAGCTCTTGTGGACCAGGCTGGTCTTGAACTCACAGAGATCCTCCTGCCTCTGCCTCCCGAGTGCTGGGATTAAAAGGCACACACCCCACCTGGACTAGGAGCAGTGTTTTTATATATCTTGGCCAACTTTCAAAAAGTGAAACTATTTCTAGATGGTATATTCTGAATTAAAAATAAAATTAAGTCAGCTTTATGGATTCCCATGGAAAGATAAGAACACATACACAGCACAGGTACATATCCTGTCACATAACTACCCCATGAGTGAAAAAGAGACATAAGTGAAGAAATTAGCAAGGTTTCTTGTCCATTAGATATGCACATCTGAAGACTTAGGCTCAGTTTGTTAAATATATTTCAATGATTATACTGTAAAGGGAGAGATCAAAATCCTGTGTGGTTGTTACAAGATTTAAAGGTGCATGTGCTGCCTACTTTTGTGTCAGCTTGACACAAATTAAAGTCAAGTGGGAAGAGGAAACCTTATGAGGACAATTATGTAGGACATTCTCTTGACTGATATCTGAGAAGGCCCTGCCCACTTTAGATGGTGCCACCCTGGGTTAGTGGTCCTGAGTCCTAAAAGAAAGCAGGGCCCGAGCAAGCCATGGGGAACATGCCAGTTAGCAGCCCCTCCATGGCTTCTTCTTCGGTTCCTGCCACCTGGTTTCGGCTTTAAGTTTCTGACCTGACTTCCTTCAGTAATGAGCTGTGCTCTGGGCGTTTTAACCTGAAATAAACCAGTTTACTAAGCCAGTGAAGGTGCCAGCAATTGCTGGAGACTGGAAAGTGCTTGGTAAGCTGTTCTGGTGGTCTTCCCGACTGTGGGCTCCTGACCGCCCTCTCTTAGACCATTTAATTTAGAAAACATCTAGTTGTGTGCTTTCTGCCCTTTCAACTGTTCTTTGTCTCCCAGTACCTTGCCTCTGTATAACTCAGAAACGTCTTTACCAAAGACGTGAAAGTGGGAAACATAATCATCAAGACGGGGTTCATATCTCCTCTGTGGGTACAGAGGAACCCAGCTCCAGGAAGCAAACTCAAAGGGCCTGGCCACACTAACTAACTTTTTGCAGGTGTCCTGCAGGGACTGCCTACTCACACATCCTCCTACCCTATTGCCTGTTGCTGTTCAGTTGCCTCCCCGCTGCACTAGTTTTGATCACCTCTGCAGCAGTTAAGTGTCATAGGTAACGTCTTCCTTCATGTCCAACCGTCCATTTGTTTTTTTGTTTTATTTTGTTTTGTTTTAAAATAAGAGAGCTTTTACTACCTACTCTCTGCTTCGGAGTGATTTCCCGCTGGTGACTAAGTCCTTAATTTCGCAGAGTCAAGCACACCTGCCCACCGCTTTTGCTTCTATGTTCCCAAAGAAGCGTTCTTCCTGAGTGCCCCCTCTCACCTCCGTGTCTCACTAGCCGTCCCACTTCAACCCCCACACGGGGCTCTTGTCTCCTTGTGGACCTAGTGCTGTCCTCAGCACCCATTCCTTTTAATCCAGTCTTCCAGAAAAATGTCGCTTACCTTGAAATTAAATATTCTACACACGATTGCCCCAGAGACTCTTTCATGCACATTGTGCACTTGTGTACACGGCAAGGCTATACTTGACATTAGATCCAGCTGTTTATAGTAAAAGATTGATGCTGCATAAGACTCTTTCATTAAGCAGGTGACCACTTTATAGTAATCAATACCCTGCCACTGGCAGAAATGATGCCTAGCACCCAGGTACAACCCATTTGGTAGAAACTGAAATGCATTGTAAACATGCAGATTCCAAACTTCTGTGTACAAAATCCAATGGGACCAGCTGTCCAGCTGGACGGTAGTATATTAGCCTCCTGTGAAGTTGGTTATCAATCTTGACGAAATGCTCACGAAAGAGTTATGAACCAAAGTTTGCCACACAGTTCTCCACCCTTTCAACGTGTTCTTTCACCCAGTTTCCAGCCTCACACCTTCATCTGTGCCTTCAGGTGGAAGAGAAATATAGAAAGGCTTTTTGGATTGGGTCAGCAACCTGGGTTCCAGGATGCACTCAGACCAGGGAACCTCCCACCAACTTGCAATATTCATTTCCAAACTGGAACAGTAGGGAAAACAAAACAAAACAAAATAAAAACAAAACAAAACAAAACACTCTATGTGCCTCAAACTACTGCAAGCCTTCTACATAGTTAAAGAAATATTTGTGTTGTCTGATGCTGAACTATAATAGAGACACAATACAAACAAGCAGCTCGACCCACCTAGACTACCTAGAACTTGAAAAAAAATTTTTTGAGGACCTGCTAGTTCAGGGCATACTGTGTGCCAGCCTGCTTAGTCCAGCCACTGAGTCCATCGCATGCATTCCCCAGAAGTGTTGTCTATTGGGGACTCCTGGGCTATTTTCTGCCAGCCTTTCTGAGGGGAGCAGGAGATGGATCATTTTTAAAAGATGAAATGGAGGGACTGAAGCATGATTGCTGCCTGAAGGCTAATCAATCGAGCTGTGAAAAATCAAGGTGGCTCAGCTCAGCTCCTCTTACACACTCCCTGCTGCACACAAACCAGGAAAGCTTGAACTGGATGAGTTTTCGGTGCACTGCACACTTTTGTCAGAGCTTCTGGGGCTTTCTTCACAGGTTCACTGTCCAGTGGAGACTTCAGTGGGTGGACACATAGGTGGGGGATGAAGGGAGGAAAACATTACAGCCATTAATATTTCATACTGGATTAGTAACTTAAATATTGAGATGAATCTCAAGATTCTTAAGAGGAAAAATAATAAGGAAGAATAAGCATAATATTTTATGCAGTGACTACAATTGATGATGAAAAGATGGATTGGTTTAACATTAAAGCTAACTAAGTATAAATGTTTATATGTAATGATTTGAGAAGAACAAACTTTAATATTTAGGTAATTACTTTTGGTTCTCTGGAAATACCTATTGGGATTCCTTTTGATATTGGCCTAAATGATTTCTTATTTTGATATTTTAAAAACATGTGCACACACATACACACACACTGCACCCCACACCCCCCCACATACACACCCCACACAGGCATACACTCACACTCCACACACCCCACACACACCCCACTTACACACCCCACACAGGCATATAGACACACCCCACATGCACTCCCCACATACACACCATACACTCACACACAACACACCCCACACACACACCACAGAGAGAGAGAGAGAGAGAGAGAGAGAGAGAGAGAGAGAG
>LOJH01012021.1:1071-25967 GCA_001685095.1 Ellobius talpinus
AGATAGATAGATAGATGATAGATAGATGATAGATAGATAGATGATATATAGATATATAGATAGATAAATATAGATAGATAGATAGATAGATAGATAGATAGATAGATGATAGATAGGCAGGTAGAGAAAGAATAGGAAGCTGTTTGGGTGGAGAGGTGGGAGGATTTAGGAAGAGTTGGCAAATAAGAAACATTATCAAAATATAATGAACAAAAAAATTCAATTGAAAAAGCACAATGTTAATGCTTTATGTATAAAAATGTCACCCATTTCCTATGGTGGAATGCCATGCTCAGCCTTGATGCAGGGGGGAGGGGCTTGGTCCTGCCTCAACTTAATGTGCCAGGCTTTATTGACTCTCCATGGAAGGCCTTACCCTCTCAGGGGAGTGGATTGTTGGGGGTAGGTCAGGGAGAGGTGGTAAGGGAAGAATGGGATGAAGCAGAAGATAGGAAACTGGTTGGTATATAAAATGAAAAAGAAAATTTATAAAGTCACAATAAACCTTTGTATGCTGCCTAAGAATTAATTAAAAAAGAAAAATATGTTGGAGGAGCTTTATCTAATACTGACATTGTCTCTGTCACATGCAAGAGCTGATAGAAAACGTAAAAGGAGAAAGGCCTAGATCTTAGAGATAAATGAAAATGAACGTAAGAATTTATGTATTTGCTTCACATAACTTTTAAAGTATTAAGGACTAAACAAAGTGTCATGGGCACTATGAACTGAAGATAAAATTTAATTGAGAGGTTATTGAATTGAAAACAAAATGTAAAACAGGATTTAGATAAAACTCAGAAATTCCTTATTTTGACTTCCATTGGGATCTTGTGGAGATTTAAGAACATTTAATTGTACTGGATGGAAACAGATGCCATAGTTGAAGTGACTGTTTATTATGATCCTTTCTCTGTGTGTGTGTACTAAATATGAACCATTCTAGCATTATGAAAGTTATAAAGAATTAAATTTATATCAAGATAACTCTGAGATGGTTTAGTGTTTAAAAGTATGCACTGCAGATCCAGAGGACCTGAGTGTTTGGATGGAACTTTCCATACCAGGTCCTTCCCATGGGAGTTGCCTCAGCCCAGACTCCACCTCCAAGAAAGCCCACCAAACAATGACCCCCTCCTCAGAGATGCTCAAGACCTCTCCCACAGTAAACTGCCCCACAGGGAACAAACACACGGTCTTTCTGGTCTTCCTTTTCTCTCTCTATGGTTTTCCAGTCTTCCTTTCCCTTCTCTGTGGTTTTCCGGTCTTCCTTCCTCTCTCCATCTCTGAGGGAACCTGGAAGGCCACCCGGGAGCACTGCCATCCATTAAACCTGGGATTTTTCTAATTTGGTTTGATTTGGTCTGATTCAGATTATTGCATTGGCGAAGAGGTTTGTTGGGCTGTAAAAACTTTTCATCTGGAGGTTCCACTGAGATGGGGCTGTTTTTTTCCCACTGGCTCAGAGCTACGTGTTGGAAAATGCCCTTCATACCTGCACCTGCTCTCTGCTAGGCTAAGATTGGCTTCGTCTGGGTAAATTCCTCTTTTCCCAGTCATTGCCCCTAAGGCCCACGGCCTCATACATTTGTCGGGAAGTTACTGGTCCATGCAGGTGCCCTACCCTACTAGGAGGTAGGAGACGTCCTTCCAAGGAATTCCCCATACCGCTCTGTTTTCAACTCAAAAGTCTATCGCAGTGGATGCATTGTGCTAGGCTTTGAGTCCTGAGTCTAGGCATAGACTTTTAAGATGGGCACCTGCAATTTGAAGCTGGATCTTCAAATACCCTTGGGCTGCTTTTTACAAAAAATCCTTTTAAATTGGGGCTATCGAACACTGTACATCCTTTAACACCTAATGTAAAACAAATAAGCCCCCATATGCCCATGGTTTCTGGATGCTATGCTTCCTTTCCCCCTCCCCAATACCCCTTCCCACTTCTCTTACTGTTTGTTTGTGCTATACAATGGATCCATTTCCCCGGTCCTTCCACGCTAAAACTGTATGGATGTTCTGTCCTTATGTTTCTGTTCCCTCTTGCAGCATCTGCTAATCTGATCCTTAATGGACCATCTGTGTGCTTCCCTGGCTTCTCCCTCCTGCCTACACCAGGATTTTAAGTTGTTCAGCTGACACAGGTTCCTAAAATAGTTTTGTCTGTCTGTTAAAATAACGTGGCTGCACTGTGCTTGTTTTATGTGTATATGTGTGTATGTGTGTTTGTTTTTGTAGTATGCTGGTTTTTTATGTTTTACATGTATGTGCACATGTTTTAAGATCTTTAAAACTTGTAACTCCAAGTTATAACAGCTCAAAAAAATACAAATATGTGAGTAGTCATCATTTTGACCTCAGCACCATCTTTGGTAAGAGTACCTGTGTGTGGTGGACCCACCAAGGATACATTCCACCTACAATATTCTTTGACTTATTAAAATATTCCTTTTAATCTTCTTGCCTCTACTAGCATTGGTAAGCTGTAACTGATTGGGTAAACTATACGTCTAAATTTAACTTATGTATAATTTAAATATACCTAACAGGTAATGGCACCCTGGTTCTCAAGTGCTTTTATAGATCTGAGAGTATGACGTTTAACAAAAGTTTCTAACACAGAGACATTTCAGCTCCTGCAGCATTCTATAACTCCTCCAAAAGATACATGGTTACAGAAGATCTTCTTCCTGAGGCTTGCCTTTGGGTATGACAAAGCCACCCACTCAGCAAAAAGTGGCCTTCCACGTCATCAGCTTCCGGGACATTACACTGGGGAATGGTTTTATCCTGCCAAGACAGACTAAATCCTCCCCCCACAGGAATAAAAGCCTCCTGGACTCAGCAGCTAAGGGCAAGTACTGCTTCTTAGACTGGTGTTTGCCAAAGACTACTATGGAGAGACTTGGGATTGCCTGTGTAAAAAAGCTGTCTCATTTCTGCTAATTTATCCCTCTCAGATCTGTCTAATGGCATTTATTGATTTAAGGTACTGGTAACTCATTACTTCATTTGTTAAGTTTCCTGCTAAAAACACAGACAGGTGTGCCTCTTTCACAGGCTTCATAGTCCAGGATTAACACTTTTCAGGTCTTCAGAGATCCAGAGTTCCCAATTTCCTTTAATTGTCTTGTAAAATGTTCCTGTTCCAGTTGTCTTACAGATACCAGCAGGTTTCTGAAAAAGTTCTGTTGCTTTATCAAGAATCTTGTCTGGTAAAAAATAACAGTGTCCAGAGTGTATTTTAACCCCACCTATTTTCAAGCATAGTTTACAGGTCACTCCTTCTATCTGGGCCAAGACCAACTTACAAAGGGCCCTCTGGTTAATGCCAGCACCTACACCAACTCCTGGGGCTTCACCATTGGGTACCATCTCTCCTGTACAATCAGGGAAGTTCTCTGTCCCATTCTTTCTGGCAGTTAATGACTCTTCCCGTGGCTAGCCCCATTCATAGGGCTAGTAATAACAATATATTTTTTCTCCTAGCCACCTGCCTTCTCATCTCACTCAAGGAACAGATGACTGAGGTCTCTTAGATGGCAATAAACCAGATGCCTCTCCAGTCACACCTCCTGCTGAGCGTGAACCCACCAACTCTCCCCTCTCCCACATTGCCCCATTCATGGCAGGAAGTAGCCAGACTTAAGTCGGTGCCCCCTATATCCAAAGAGTCTGGGATGTTTGGTTGGAAGTGTCACCCCAGCACCCTGGCACCCTTATAGCCAAAGAGTCTGGAATGTCTGGATGGAACGTTCCATCCCAGGCCCCTCCCCTGGTAGTTGCCTCAGTCCAGACTCCACCTCTGAGAAAGCAGGCCAAATGGTGACCCCACCCCAGAGATGCTCAAGATCACTCCCACAGGCTGTTTAAAGTGCCCCCCAAAGAACAAACAAGTAGTCTTTCTTGTCTTTCTTTCCCCTCTCTGTGATCTTCCTTCCTGTCTCCATCCCTGGGGGGTCTGGAAGGCCACCTGGGAGTGCTGACATCCATTAAATCTGGGATTTTTCTAATTCAGTTTGATTTGGTCTGATTTGGATTATTGCATCAGCAGAGAGGTTTGTTGGGCCATAAAATCTTTTCACTGAGTTTAGTTTCCAATACCCACAATGGGCAACACACACTATCTGAAGGTCCAGTTCCAGGGGATCCTGTGCCTTTGACCTCTGCAGGCACACATACTTTTGTTCACACACCTACACACAGACATTTACATGATTAAAGAAAATAAAAGCCAAATTTTAAAAAATAAATTTATATCAAATCTTTCTCTCACTCCTTGCATGAAAGAACAATGAACATGGGTTGAAAGGAAACATCACTCTTAGAAAGATCTCGTGGGATCTATTTTTGTACTAATTAGGGTTCTCTAGAATAACAGAACTTACAGAATGAATCTCTATCTATATACAGAAAGAGGATTTATTAGAATGGCTTACAGGCTTCAGTCTAGCTAGTCCCAACAATGGCTGGCTGTGAACAGGAAGTCCAAGAATCCAGTAGTTACTCAGTACAGAAGGCTGGATTTCTCAGCTGATCTTTGGTGTACACTGGAATCCAGAAGAAGTAGGCTTTAATTCCAATGAAGGAATGGACTTGCTAGCAAGGTGAGGGCAAGCAGACAAAGCAAAAGCTTCCTTCTTCCATGTCCTTATATAGGTTTCCAGTAGAACGTGTGGTCCAAATTAGAGGCATATATCACCCAGCTCAAGATCGAGATGAAAGGCCTGTGTCTTCCTACCTCAAACATATATGTTAGAACTGTATCTTCCTACTTCAAATCAACAAAGACCACTCACAGGTCCACCCTCCATTTTTAGATTTTATTTAATCCCAGATGAAGTTGATAACCAAGAACAGCCATTACAATTGTGCGGAGGAACTTGCATCATCCAAAGAGAGTTGGCATTGGGAGAGCAGGGAGAACTTTAGGTGCCAGGAATTTGATTAACACATTGAAAATCTCTTGGGAGACTAACAATTAGGACTTGGAATATTATTTTCTAAGAAAAATCAATCCAGCTGAGATTGAACTAATTCCATAAAGGTCTTCTTTGTTGGAAATAGCATATCAATGCATGCACTGTCTTCTGAAGAAAAAATCCATGGACCATATACCTGACATCTTCAGCCAAGTTCTGAATGAAGGAAAGAGAATGCACCTGGGAAGCAATGCACCTGGGATCCCAAAGCATCAACAGTCAAGGCAACTAAAAATCCCCATTTTTAATAAAATCCCCTGACATCTATTTGGAATCTCACTCTTCTGGTTCCCTGGAGATGTTCAGGGAAATGTGAAGAAAGGAGACCCAGGAGGGCAGGGCAGACAACAGGCTTCCTCCTGAGATTTCCCTCCTGATCTCTGAACTCATAGATCCTTTCCCTTCTATTAGCATCACTTTCAGAGCCTGGGACAACTGAGGATGTTGTGTTATACACTACTCTTTCTGGAAGTTGAGCTACTATCTGGGTCTTGAGAGAGGTGAACAACTGTAAGGCATATCCTTAAGGAGGTCTGAAGAATTTTTTTATTCCTTTGTTTTTGTTGTTGTTTTTGCAGATGTGGTCAGAACAGATCTAAGATATGTGTTGGGAATGCCATATAGTCTTCTTAGTATGTTCTAGTCCCAGTTGATCCTGTGCTCATTCTTGGTCAAGACTTGAAATGAGACATCACAGAAATGTTTGCTTGGCTCAATCCCTACCATCACAGCTTTACAGATTAGTCCCTACGTTCATCTCCTATCCTGCATTCTCCATCCTTAGATTACTCAGACTGATATAATAATCACAGATTTTTAAAGAAGTTGCTTAATGCTTCCTTGGTATTTTAGAATTGTATTTCCAGTTCTCAGGAGGAGCAGTTCTAGAGTTTTCTTCAGGGAGTGGATCCAAGTTGTAGATTTAGAAAGAATTCCCATTGTATCACAGGTTTACTAAGATTTATAAAATAGATACGATTTCTAATACACACCAATACATTTCATAATAAATTCTTTCCATTTTCAAATGTTTCTATTTCCTATATTATTGGACACACAGTCTTCATAACCAAAATATTGGCTGCATAAACTTTCCATTTCATTAGTCTTTTTCAGTGTTATTTTCTTGGTAGGTTAATCCATTCAAAACTTTCCCCCATTTTTTTCCTTCTCAACTTCCATCATTTCATACTGTCATATTAGTTTGTTTTTTCATTGATCTTCTAGAAATTCCTGAATGTCTTTGCTACAAACCCACACTGAAGATAATTTTAAGATATCAGTTATTGAACAGGTACTTTGTTGTCCTAAGTGCTTCAATAGATCAGTTCATTTAATCCTCACAATATTTCTTTGACAGTAGTCCCACTGTTACAAAACTGACATGTGGGACTAAAAGTTGGCAATAGTAAACATGTTTCTCAGAGTTACAAAGTTACTTGGGTGTTATATTTGGGGATTGACATAGGCAATTGATTGAAGAACTAATGAGTTTGGAATCGAGGCAACAACAAAATACAGAGACCTCAGGAGTGATAGTAATACAGAAACACACATAACTTGCTAATACCTTGCCTACCTCTAAGCTTGGACAGTAGATGCATTGAACACAAAGCAGAAGCAAAGGCTGGAACATCCTGCTAATGAAAACCTAACTACCTCTGATCACCCCTGGCATCCTGGTCATAGCCGTTTGCCATCTCCACTGTTCCCTCAGTGAAAACTCTGAGTTGGCTATCCTCTCTTTCTTGAACCACTCTTCTCCCTTCCCAAAGATGTTCTCCATTTGCAGTGTCATTTGGTTCCCTGCAGGAAGATGTGAAGGAGGATGGAGAAAGTAAAGGCTTTTCACTCCAGGATGCTGCATAAAGGCGTCTCTCATTTTAGTTCCCCCTATTTTTATGGGTAGCCCCTCTGTCCCTTTGTCAAACAGCTAAATTACATTGTACTGAGAATTCTCAATTATTCAGCCAGGGAGTACTTATTGAGTGCCTCCTTGAGTCTGATGTAGAAATCTTAGCATATATTTAGAGAGTTTACACTCTGACTTGGAGTGGGACTACCACAAAGGAGACAACAGACAACATTGCCCCAAACAGTGGGAATTAAACTGTAATAAGTGGTAAACAGTAAATATTAACAACCAACTCTAAGGAAATAAACAAGTCTTGATTTTAATATTTGTTAGTTCCTGAGATAAAAATATTTCTCCATAGATTTAAATCTAGCAAACATGATTTTTTATATGGGAAATGATGTGTGCAGCCTGCTGTGGTGAGGTGATACAAACAGGCTCCAGCACTCCAGTGGGTGCAATCTTTATAAAGGGATGAAGATGGGGAAATGAGTTGTTATCACAGAACTTCACGGATGTGGAGGGCAATGAGCCGAGTCCTAAAATGCTTATATGAAACAGTTCTAAAAATTAAAAGTAGATGTATTCTAGCTTGATAGGTCTAGAATTCTCCAGTTTTAAATCCAAGAATGAGAATATAATTTTACTTATGATCTAGATGTGTACTGGGAAGGGTTGGGGTATTTTTCCAAGTACTAAGGACCTCGTATCTAAAAGGGCTGCAAGAAATAAAGGACATCCCAGGTAAGATTTAAAGATATGGACATAGGCACAGATTTGGTAATGGATGATGGACTGTCCCTATGCACTGGGGAAGATTATCTTCCTATAGCAGAGGAGATGGTAATAAAGCCACACTGACTTTCAGAGAAGGATGTGGTAACCCTTATCAATAGAGCAGAGAGGTCTTTCTCAGATCACAAAAGCAGCGTATGACTGCTATATTAAAACTCAGACACTTTGTCTCCAACACCAGCTCTTTGTCTGAAGTCACTGTATACAAAAACACAAGGGATGCCCTAAGCTCATGTTTTTGACTTCCACATGTTTCCAAATCCAGATCCAGGTTTTCCAAGTCTATCTAATTCCAATTTTTCTTATACTACAGTGTTCTTCTCCAGTCTTACTCATGGAGAATTAATCGTGCTAAGTCAAATGAAGATATTTTTAAGTACCAACTTTTGGGAAATATACTGTAAAATATTACACTATGATATGATGCAAGGGGATTGGGGTGTAGTTCAGTGGTAGAGAATTTGCTTAGCATGCACAGAATCCTAAAGACAAACAACATGTCGTTTTACAATGTTGTATTACCCAACATGATGCTATCTATAGAATGTAATGCAACAAAGTCTAACACAGAAGACAATACAGAGTTCATCAGTTTTTATATTTTGATAAGTTTTCAGATTTATAAGTCCTAGGACTGAACTCAGGTCCTCTGCACAAGAAACAAGTGCTTTCATCTGCCAAGGCGATTCTCCAGACCCTGTTTTCACTTTTAGTTATATTGCTGAGAATATTTCTTTATATAGCTGTATTATAATTTAGACATTTGCATTGTTTGCAGCTTTGGACTTTTAGGAAAATGACTCTTAAAACATCTAAATATAAATAACTCTTTGTGGACACTTTTTTTGTTTCTCTGTGTAAATGCTCAGAAAAAAATTACTGAGTCATGAATATTGTATAGGATTAACTTAAGAAAAATTGCCACATTGTTCTCCAAATAGGCTACAGCACTTCACATTCCAACCATCAACATTTAAGATTTCCAGTTCTTTTACGTGGTTACCACATTGGGTGTTGTTAGGCATTTTAATTTTAGCCACTTGAGTAGGTGTGTATCTCACTGTGGTTTTATTTTGTATCTCTCCAATGGCTAATGTTGCTCAGAATCCTTTCATATAATTATTAGGACTCTTATGTAATCTTTTGTAAAATGTTTAAATATTTTGCCTATTTAAAATGTGTCTTATTATTGACTTGCAAAGTCCTTTATATATTCTGGATATAATTTCAGAGTTTTATATTGTAAATGCTTTCTACTAAGGTATGGTTTATCTCTTTGTTTTTCTAACAATGGTGAAGCTTAAGCTGTAATTTTTTCTGTTTTAATTTAAGCCTTTTGTTACTTCACTAAGAACCTTTTCCTTATTTGAGGGTTGAAAATTTTCATCTCTTATTTTTACCTAGAATTTCTTAAAACTTTTGTATTTTATACATGCCTATGATTCATTTAGAATAACTTCTGCATATGTCATGGGGTAAAATTTGAGGTTTGTTTTCCCCTCATGAGTATTTTCTTGTTCCAGGAGCAATGCAACAAGCAATTTGTTGAAAATGTATCATTGGGACACCTTAGCCCTTTGGAAAGAAATAGTTAACCATATAAATAGTCTATTTTTGAATTCTGCACTACACTGTTCTTTGTTTTCATGGGGCAGTGGACAGAAATGTTAAATGAAGCAGGGAAGAATGAAAACAAGATGGAAAAAAGCAAAGGGCAGCAGCACTAGTGATGGAGACGTCTTCAGAGGCATTTGAATGAACAGATTTACGAGGATAAACTTAGTCAATCCAACTTGCTAGGGATTCCAGAGTGTGATAGAAGAAGTCTGTCTTAGTAGTTTTGAAATGAATAGGGACCAATGAAGCAGTAGCCACAGAGAACCACAGATTTGATGAGTTATTGAGTCTTACTTGTCTGTATTTAGGTTTACCTCATACCATGTGGATCCATTTAGTAACTGACGCTGGTGGCTCCTGAAGTTTATAGCTCATTTTCAAAATTATTTGTCATTCCATAGACATATGATTTTCAGATGGAGAATATGTTTTGTTTTATTTGCTAGAGGATTAGGTACCTTAATCATTGCTATTTTCTGTTGCTTTGCAACAGGATCTTTCAGAGCAGCCGAGGTTATTTGCGAACGTGTAATCCTTCAGCCTCTGCTATAAAGTGCTGAGATTATAGATGTGAGTCACAATAGGTAGTTGAATGTCTTAATGTTAGGCAGATCACTATGGATCTAGAAACTTGGGCAGAATGAAGTGTAGTTTAAGGAAAGTCTACTGAATTTTTTGTATAGTAGGTACAGCTTCGGGATGCCAGCATTTGCATAGAATGATGTTATGAGATCACTGAAGAAAATACAGAAGTGGAGAATGGATGATATAAAATTTGTTCAAAATTATATAAAGTTTGTTATGATTTCATGACATACAAAAGTCAAGAGAGAAGTAAGTTGAATATTTAGAAAAGTATTGTTGATAGAAATAGATATTTGAAAGAAATCAACATAGGAACAACAAAGAAAATTGAAGTTGAAAGAATAGATAGAAAAAGCAAGGGCAAAGGTTGGGCCAAAGAACAGGGATGTAGTCAGGGTATAGGCAGAATGAACAGATTCATGGACAGTAACTAAATAAGCACTGAGATGACAGAAACATAGTATGGTGTCATGGAAACCAAGGCTAGAGAGTGTTTCCATGAGGTAGGATCAGATGTGTCAAACCAAAGGACAAGGAAAGGAAGAAAAACAAAATCTGACTTCTTTAGCAATGGAACCTTCTCCAGTGACATCTGAGTGAATCTGGTTTCATAACCATTGAACACGTGACACCAACAGGCAAAGAATTAGAGAATGTGAGAAAGTAAGTTTATTCAGCAACTCTGGAAATGGAAGAGGAATAATGAAATAGCCACTGTTTATGCTCTCCCTACAGGTTCTATCTTCTCTTTCCCCTTCTGTCTATCTCCATTTCTCTGTCTCTGTCTGTCTGTTTCTGCCCCTCTCATTCCAGGCTGTTGGCCTTGAGCACACAGTATGGCTGAGGATGATTCTTAAACTTCCTACCCTTATACCTCTACCTCCATGTATGCCATCATGACTGCTCCACACAGTTTTGGAGAATGAACCCAAGTCCTCGTGCATGACAAACAACCAAATCTCCATCCCACATATTCCCTCATTTTTAACAAGAGGTTAGTATTCTCTGAATCTCATAATTATATCAAATTGTCTGTTTAGTGATGTTCAAAATAGGCATCAGCTCAGCTCCAAATATTTAACCAACTCTTTTCCTCTCAACTATGGAGTTTATGTTCTTTTCTCTATACCTCACATTGTCTTAAATATTCTTTTTGATTACAGTGGAAAGTAATTTCTTTTATCAACCACAGGTATTTTCTTGACTTTGTCCCAAAGACTACTACAATAAGCAAATAAAGATTTCTTTGGTTGAGCTTTGGAAGGTCAATTTGAATGGACTGAATGCGGTAGAAGCCACTTTTTAGTTGTTCCTCTTTGAGAGTATTATATATCTGACATATATTTTCTTGATGAAATCAAGCCTTTACACTCATAATTCAACTGTAACATTGTGTGAAAAGGGTCTTGGTGGCTTTGCCACTAAACCTAGCAATCATTTTCTTCAAAGTCTATCTTCCTCAAATGCCTCATACTACTGACTGATTTTGTCTATAAACATCCATCTCTATAATTTTCTTGGTATGTCCTTTATTGGTGTTCATTCTTTTTAAGAGTGTTGAAGTGGGAAGCAAAACATGGCTGTCTCTGTTCTACCCTTTCACTTCCTAACATCACGATATTTTGTGAGGTGAGCATGCACTCACAAGTCTTCTTGATAATGGTTATACACATAAAAGCCAAAGAGGCACGCAAATGTTTCTTACTTCATGGACAAATACTCTAGACATGAACTTGATGGTCACAGAAGAGGCAAATAAGTTCACTCTCTCAGTTCAGCTATAAAGTTTCCCTTTGATGACCCTTCTTATTGCTTTTAGACACCAATAGAGCAGAATGCAGAGAAAGAACTTCACTGAAGTGACAGAATTCATCTTCAGATTCTCTAGCTTTGGAAGGCATCACATAACCCTCTTTGTGGTTTTCCTAACCATCTATATTTTAACTCTGACTGGCAATGTCATTATCGTGACAATCACGCTCATGGACCATCACCTCCACACTCCCATGTACTTTTTTCTCAGCATGTTGGCAAGTTCAGAGACTGTGTACACACTAGTCATTGTCCCAAGAATGCTCTCCAGCCTGATTTTTCACAATCTTCCCATATCCTTGGCAGGTTGTGCAACCCAAATGTTCTTTTTTTGTCACCTTGGCCACAAACAACTGCTTTTTGCTCATAGCCATGGGTTATAACTGTTATGTGGCCATTTGTGATCCCCTAAGATACATGGTCATCATGAGCAAAGGAATGTGTGCCTGGTTGGTTTGTGGATCTTTGGGCACTGGTCTGATTATGGCAGTTCTCCATGTGCCAGCCATGTTCAGTTTGCCCTTCTGCAGCACAGTGGTGGAACACTTTCTGTGACATATATCCAGTAATGAAATTTTCTTGTGTTGATACCACTCTCAATGAGATCATCAATTACGGTGCAAGTTCATTTGTGATTGTTGTGCCTATAGGGCTGATATTTATCTCCTATGTCCTCATCATCTCTTCCATCCTTAAAATTTCCTCAGCTGAAGGCCAGAAGAAAGCCTTTGCAACTTGTGCCTCTCATCTCACTGTGGTCATTGTTCATTATGGCTGTGCCTCTATTGCCTATCTCAAACCCAAGTCAGAAAGTTCAGTAGAAAAAGTTCTTCTTCTCTCTGTGACATACACCATCATCACTCCCCTGCTGAACCCTGTTGTCTACAGCCTCAGGAACAAAGAGGTCAAGGATGCTCTGTGCAGAGCTGTGGGCAGAAACATTTCTTAATATATTTGAAATTTTTGTCAGGAAATCTTCAGCCCAGTATGTCTATTCTCCAATAAGCCATGATCCATATGATCGTCAAATACAGTGTCTATAGTTAACAATGTCAGAGAGTAGAAGTGCCTTTATTTTATTGTCTCAGTGGCCGAAAACAAAATTTTGACTCCAATATTTGGATCTCAGGTCCAAGAATCATCTTTTGTTGGATTAAGCTAATTTGTTTAAGTTCTGGATAGCTTTGGTTTGGAAACCTCTTTTGGCTTCCACTTTTCATGGACTCTCAAGCAGTCAAGACCTCTGTCTGGTGTGGATGTAGAGAAGAGACAAGTGTAGCATGGTAGAAAGGGGTCTAAGGATAGTAAACTGCAGGACCAACAGCTTTCATTTCCTCTTTAATGTTCAAGAGAGAAGGCCTTTATTCAGATGAGTTACAATGTAGCCATTTTAGAAAGAGTTTGCTTGATTCTTATTGACTGAGAGGTAAAGGTCTTTGCAAAAAAGAGTCTATATTTCATTATTTAGCTATACTGACACCTTAAATATTATCAATTTCTATATGTTTCTATTTTCCTATATGATCAAAGCAAAAACGCCTTATTTTCACAGGCTATGCAGTAAAGAAAACATCCTAAAGAAGCTTCTCTGTAGCTATATTTTTATTCTTATACTTTTCATCATGACTCTTTTCAACCTATGGAAATGTTTGTTTTTAGGTTTTACATAACAGCTGAAATGAAACTGAAATTGCTTTCTTAGATATGGGTTGTTCTGATTCCAGAGTTCAAGTTAAATGCTATTAAGTTTCATTCTTGAAGCACACTGTGCAAACTCCATATTTCTCCAGGTATTTATATTAAAATTACTAGGATCATAGTATATTATTTTTAATTCTCAATAGGGAGGACTTGGGGAATATTTTGTGTTGTAGATATTCCCACTTGAATTTGTTTATGTCTAGTCAGAAAAGAGCTAGAAAAATTTCCAAGAGACAAAGACATGAAAACAACTACATTTTTACCAACTTTGTGACACCCATGGTTACTATATACCCAAATCAATTCCTAGTCCTTATTTTATATTCTGACTCACAGAAATTGGGCTGAGGATCTCATAGATGGTCTGTGGCTTTCTTTGTTCTCTAGATTGCTACATGAGAAGGTCCAGGCTGGATGTAGAGGGTCCTCTATGTCATCTGTGTCAAGCCATGTCAGTATAATGGCATAATATCTGATGTCAGAGTTATTGATTAGAACCTACTGATAGCCTCTTAGGAGTCTCAACCTGAGTTTCATAATTACTTTGGGATGCTTGGAGTATCAGAATGTTTTTGAGCTCTCTTAAACAATTCACTAATTTTTCTGTATAAATGTGGATGTGTTTATCTGCTATACTAATCTAAAATATTTTTACTAATTCTCTGAGAATTTCATACAGTGCACTTTGATCCTATTTACTCCAAATTTCTCCTAGTTCCACCCCAACTCCCTATACCCCTAACTTTTCATCTATTGTTTTTATTTAATGCCCCACAATTATAATTTGTGCTGTCCATATACTTCTACTTGGGGGGGGCAGCAACAGAAGGAGTGTAGCTAATCTGCCAGGAGTCATGTCCTTTAAGAAAATTGATTCTCTCTCTACCAAAAGCTACCAATGGTCCATAGATCCTCAGTTAGGGATGTTAGCTCATGGACCCCTTCCCACTTCATGCAAGAATGTTGACTTGCTATATTTTCTTGCAGGAATCCATTGCTACTGTGAGTTCATGAGGACATTGTTTTGCTCCAATCCTCCCTAATCTCTGGTTCTTACAGTCTTCCCACCTGCTCTTCTGCGATGGTCCCTGAGCCTTGTATAGGATGTGTGATTAGATATCCCATTTGTTGGATGAGCAATCCCCAGATACTCATTCTCTACACTTAGATCTGTTGGAAGTTTCTGTGTTAATCATTATACACTGTACAAAGAAACTTCTCTGATGAGGTCCAAGGGCTACCAAAACAATCTGTTGTCATTACTTTTGGCTGCCCATTAGACCTTGGTGGTAAGATCCTATTATGAAAAACAGCATACACATTGGTCACAGGACATGGAGAAATCAAGTAGATACTGACCAAGAAGCTTCCTGTCTGTTGGTTAGCTCTCATACTAACGGAAGGTCCTATACAGTCTGCTGGAGGAAAAGTTATTGGCAGTCTTACCCAGTTGGGAGCTCCATTATATTTTGAAAGACACTGTAGAGATTTCCTTGGGCAAATAGGAAACACATTGGAATTTCCTCTTTTAGAGACCATTTGTTTCCATATCTCCTTTTGTTATTCTCAGGATGCATCCTTTGATTCATTTACTTTGCTCATATGGTTATCACATTTTTTTTGGCTAAGATAGAAGATGTCTTGGGGTCAGGGGTAAACACGATCTTTATTGAGGGGTGGCCAATTCTTATCCTCATTCCTTAAGTGTTTGGCACCAGTCCTATCCTGTCCATCACTTACCAATAAGTGAACAACCCACCAGGGTAGTTGTTCTACATGCTTTACAGACTTTAGACTCAGTACAGGAGACAGCTGGAGTGCAGTAAATGAGTGGGCAAGCCCAAGCAGCCCCAGAACCTCCCAGTTGGATGAGTCATAGACAATGAGTCATTTGGTTCTGGTTCCTATAATTTATTCACAATACCTGTATTGCTTGCTAATGTGGGGGCTATTTTCACATCTTCATTGTTTTTTGTCTGATAATCATCCCCCAATATCTTGGCATACTCATGTTCCTTTATCTTATTTTTCTACCCTTGTGCATTACAAATATATCTACTCATTTAGTACCATTTTTGTTCAATTCTTTTGTTCATCAGAAAATGCCTATAATGTTATTTATATACTCTATGTACATTTCGCAAGCACTATGTGCCAAGTAATTATCTGGTTCTGGGGCTACAATAATGAGTAATGCAGGAACCATTTTTCATGTTATTCTTAGTTCAATGGGGGAAGTCAGGCAAAATGACAAGAATTACAAAAACAACAACAAAACCCTGCAAAAGGCCCGTGTAAGGCATTATTGTTTGGGTCAAGGGTATTCTTAAAAATAGAAGAGCAAAATGAACAAATTTATTTAGGAAGCCAGAAAAGAATTCACAAAGTAGTACTATTTCACTAACTTTGTGTGGCGTTGAGTCAACTGATGTGTACAGGGATGATGAAGGGTGACTAAGAGATAGGACATATTTAAACAGTGGCGCACCAACCTGAAAAAGTCTGAAGTATTAGGAAGTCAGGGGCTTCATTCTTGTCTGTTGATCCACCATCATGCTGACTATTAGCAGAGTAAAAGCAGGTGCTTAATACATTTTCAGGAAGTTAAAGATGTGAACACTTTCTTAGTGTGAGGTTGTGTTCAAGGATTGCCATGCGAGTAGGTAAGACCTATTGTCTTCCTGTCCATCTTTTAGATGTCTCTCATATAAAGTTAGGTAGAAAAAAATGAGCAGAGTAGAGGTAACAAGCATGGAAACACACTTAAAATTACTTTTCCCCATTGTAGAATTGTTTAGCTTATTTATCACGTTCTCACATATTTACAACATTGAATTCCTTAAAACCAGAAAAAGAATCATTACTTTGAGGGAACTGGGACTAACATTTGATCAATATGTTGGAACCCTAATCAGGAAAATAGCTTTGACAAACTTACAACCAAGTACTCTTTAGCCTGAGATATAAAATCAAGGGTTGAGATATTACAAAAATGTATCTTTTAGGAAAAAAAGTTATAAAAAGATTATCACAGATCTCAAAATTTCTCTGCTATGATCTTCGCAGCGTTGATTTTGCAGCTTCTCCAGAGAAAAGTTTTGCTTGGTGTTTTTTACATTCTTTGAAACATTGGAGGAGAAAATGACTTCAGCACACCTGACAATAAGAGGAACAAAACATTATATCGATGAGTACAGATTTCTTGGTACAAGAGGGAGGAAAGAAGGGGGCAGGAAAGATAAAATTAGTAAAAGACATATAGTCAGTGGGCACATGCAGAGCTTTGCTTCGAAAAATGACATATTTAAAATGTGTAAAAGTCATGTCAGTTTTTTTGCTGCTGCTGTGTGAGAGAATGTGTGTGTTAGGTCATTTACATGAGAGTTTAGATATGAAGGGCATTGTTGGAAGGTGTGATTTAATTGCATTATCTCATTTAACACTGTTAGGATAGGAAGTGTCCCTTCAAAAGTCTCATGTACTGAAGCCTTGTTGTCCAGCTAATGCTGCAGCTTGGTAAGATTATAGAAACTTTATGATGTTGGACCCAGCAGGAAGAACTGTGTCACTGAGGCACCCCCTTGGTGGCTTTATCTTGTTATGCTCACCCCCTTCTCACTGGCCACCATGAGATGACCAGCTTTGCTCTTCTGTGTCTTCACTGTCATCATGTGGTGCCTCACCACATCCCACAAACGGGACAGCTAACTGATGACACACCAGAAAGTGGTGCCAAAGAATATTCTTCCGCCTTTAAACTGTCACTGTCAGGTGTTGGTCACAGCCATGAAGGCCTACCATGAATATCACCTCTACTATTTCTACAGCTCTCTGCAGCTCAAAAAGTCCCTTTACACTCATGAATTAATTTGATCCCCATAGCACTCCTGTAAGGTAATATAAACATTCCTGCTATGTTTCAATTTTTGGTCTGCTAAATCCACACCTGTGGATAGTTGTTTAAAGTTTCCCAAGAAAATGCATGCCATTAGAGGTAAGAGTAAGACTAAAACAGAAGTGAGTCAGTTACAGATCGGCCTATCATATACCCCATTCTTCATATTATTTTATTTATCTCTCTATGTATATGAGTGTACATAATTCAATAATTCTAATCAGAGAACAAACTATGCTTAATATATAAACTTTACTTTTCACATGTTAAACTTCACATCAATCAATATTGATTCTTTCTTAAATGTTGTTCCTTTCTTGTCTTTGTAACAAAGTCTATTATGATCATGGCTGAGTATTTATTATGGGCACTTGATATATTTAGTTGGAATTGAACTGAGTTTGTATCAGAGTCCTTGCTTAAATAAATGGCCCATATATTTTTCAGTATTTTATGAACTATGACTTACAATTAAATGGATTCTGACTTTTAATTATTTCACTTGTTATTTTCATACATATAACAAGTATCCTTAGGTTAAGTGTCAGGCACTAGGCTAGGTACTAAGGATACATAGATAAATAATGTTAGTGTGCTGCTTTGAGTGCCTAGCCATCTGCTTTCAACTCATTTTAATACAGGGTCATTAGCACTACACACAGAAAGTCTAGAACTAGAAGAGAGAATGATGTAATTGTTAGCAAATTTTGTTTTGCATATATTGGTGGGAGGAAGTTAAAGGGAATGATTTGCCCAATGCAAGCATTGTGCTAACCCTAGAAGTCCTCAAATCAAACCTACTTATAACACAAGTGCATTAGGGTAATAAATATAGAAACACTACCATTTATAGGCAAATTTTAGTATTTAATTAGAAAATGCTCATTATGAGAACAAACAAAAAATTGCGACATACAGGAAAGAGGAAGCCATCTGTAGAGAAGAACCTTTATATGATGTATGTTAGCATTCAGGAACATTAAGCATTAAGCATATATAGATTCAAGAACTTATAGGAATATCTGCATACAGTGAGTCATAATTTCAGACAAGAAACCTAGACTTGAAAATTAAATTATGTGAAATGAAAAACTTGCTAATCTACTTAACTACTTGGTAACATTGTAGACTAGAGTCAAGAAACTTGAATATAAATAAGAAATATTGAATCTGAAGAACAGAAAAAATGGATGAAAAAAGAGAAGTTTTAGTGAATTGGGCAACAAGAAAAAAAAAATCTAACACCCATACACTCACACTCTCAAGGAGAAAGGGTAGAGTGTGCCATAAGAACATTCAAAGACATGTTGGTTTAAAATTTACTCAAACTAGTTAAAAACATAAATTTTAAACCCAAGAATCTCAGTGAATCCTAAGCAAGAAAAATAAAAATAATATCAAATTAATGTTTCACACACACATACACCCCAGTACTCACAATTAATAAATGAGAAAAATATAATTTAAAACCAAAGATGAAGAACCTTAAGACTTGCAAAGACTTAAATGCTACATTATATATCATGCAATGAGAGTAATTTAACTAATAATAAATAATGAAACAGAAAACAACTGAATGATAATTTGAGCTAGACTATACATTTGTATTCAGCAAATAATATCACCAACAAAGAAAGCAAAGTAAATACACTTTCAGAGGAAGAAAAAGAGAGAAAGCATATACTTTACTAGAAACAGTAAAGAAAGTTTCTCAGGCTGAAAAAAATGATACCAGATTCAAACTTTAGATTTACAGAGAGAAATGAAGATGGCTAGAAGTGATAACTACATGAGTAAATACAGAAAGATACATTTTAATTATATCAACTGTTTGAAAACACAACACTATAACACATTATAGCATGCTACCACAAGCTTTATAATGCAAGTAGATACGTTGTGAGAGTCTTTGTCTAACAAGAAGCAATGAAATCTTAACACCAAACAGGACTATTAGGAGCTGTGAAGACATATGTTAATCCACGGAGCAGCAGCAAGAAGCAAGAAGCCGGCTTCTCTAGGGCACAGATGCAGTAATCATGGTAGATAGCCTTAGATCCTTTGTGGGAACTTAGGTGAAGATTTACAGTGTGTGCTTGAATCAGTGAGGTTGAATACTCCCTCAAGGACACTTGGCCTTCCTTTTTCTAGAGAGGCTTAGAGTATGTGAATTACTTTAAGTCTTGAAGCCAGCTGGGGGGGCTGCAATACCCTGCTGAGTTGACTTACGTCAGATAATAAATAGGCATCACATTCTTTGCTAACTGATTCAAGGACCCAATCTGTGGTTATTTTTCTAGTTCTCCTCATACAATAAGGACCTATATACCCAGTAGCTAGAAGGATAGTCAAGGTGAGTCCTGATCCCTAGGAGGTAGACCAACGACCAGAAGCATTGACAGAAAGCCTCAGTGCATTATACGGTAGAAAAACAGAAATTTGTTACTCTAAAAGAACTTGGTGGAAATCTGTCCTTGGCATTTTGCCAGAAAGCTATTTGGGATAAGTTATGTTCTGGAGGCAGTCTGCTACAGGAAGAGATGCTGAGAAAGGTGCTTATTTCCTGCTATATTCTCTGGAGTGCTACTGAAGCCGCTAACACTGTAGGACCCTGCTGCCAATGATGCCAGTCCATGCTAGAAAACCTGCAGATCACCCTGCAACTAAGAAGGGAAGCCCCTTTCTCATGCAGTGTCTCTGTAATGCTTGGTGATGACATGCGCCCTTGTGGGAAGCACAGCTCCATGTTTTCATGACAGGAAATTTGAATCTGACGCATAATGAAATGATAATATCCAAGGAAAGGTGTAGCATCAAGAAAGTCAATTATGTAATATTGCTCTCAGTCAAGGAAGCAGCGCTATTACTTCCTCCTTTCAAAACAGATTTTTAATGGGAAAATATATGAATCAACTCTTATCAGATTTTGGACAATAGGCAGTAAAAATTGTGCAAGCTATAAAGCAAAGTACGTGGCAGGGGTAAAGGAAGCTGCACAAAATAAGAGCTGTAAAAAAAACAAGAAACAGAAGCATTTCCCTCCCTGGTTTTTCACAGAATGCCGAAGCATGTATACAGCAGGGAAGATGATCTAAAGCTGTCAGAGAAAAATTACAAGAAAATGTAAAGTCAGATAAAAATTCTCCAATGTGAATTTGGCTGAAGAATAGAGAAGGTGAACTGAACACCACAAACATCTAACTGAGATATCAGGAAGACCATACTTTGTGGGTGTGGTGACTTCAATCCTAAAATCAAGTCTAGTAATACCATATACAATTTAAGAAGAAAGTACAAGGGCCAATGGGACCCACAATTATCCCATATATATACTAGAACAAAGCTCAATTCTTTCCTTTTTAAGATGTATTAAAACCTAAGCCATTCACATGTGAAATAAAACATCTCCAGTAGTCACTAAAATGAAAAGCAAAAAAAAGTTAAGAATGAACATGAGCATCAAGAGAAACATTATTCAAAATAGAAGAGATAAGAGATGACAGAGTTAGTTGGCAAGGATGTTAAAATAATTACACTATTTCAAATATGTATACAGATTAGAAGACAGGGATGGGATGAGAAGATAAAGGTAATATATGAAGGAACCAAATATAAAACAATTTAGACATTTGCATTGGAATATTTACTGGATAAGATTAACAGCAGGCTAGAAGCTACAAATGAGAAGGTCACTGAGCTTCAAGACATAACAGAAATTACCCCAAAAGGAGGAAATGGAAATAAGCTATTGAAAACAATACATAGGAGCTGAGGCTACAGCTCTGTTGGTAGAGTGATTGCTTAGGATACATGAAGGCCTGGGTTCAACTCCCAGTGCTGCATACATAGAGTATGGTATGCATATGTGTAATTCAAGAAGTAGGGAGAAGGAAGCAAGCAAGAGTTCAAAGTCATCCTTGGCTACATGTAAGTCCCTGCCTGGAAAAATAAAACAAAACAAAAAAATAAGCACCCAAATACCTAAGATAATAAACTGGACTACTAAAGGAAAAAAAATCAAGCAACATGATCTTAATAATCTCAGTGAAAGAGAACAAAAGGGGTCAATTACAGTCATAATATTTCAGTATTAGAAGTCATAATTTAAAATATATATAAAAATTATATGCTTATTATATCAGTCTGTTTATTGTTATTGAAGCAAAAAGTACCTGAAACTAGGTAGGTTTTAAACAAAAGAATTTCATTTAACTCAAAGTTCTAGAGGTCAAAGTGTATGGGGGCAATATCTGTTTGGTTTTGATGAAGACTTCATGGCAGATGACATCACAGCATGGTGCTTGGAATCATGGAAGAAAACGTGAGGAAGAGTGAAATTACATATGAAGCAAGTTGTGGGAGACTAAGGAACTGTCTTTTTTATTTTTTTAATAAAAACTCATTCTTGTGGGAACTAATTCAGATGCATGAGATTTTCACTAATTCCTTCTAAGGTTGGTACTCTATTATCTAATTACCTTCTGCCAGGTCTCACTTCTTAAAAGCTGTCCCTTTAGCTGTCATCCTCTACCTTGGAGAACCAAATTTTCTACATATGAACCCTCAAGGAGACCATCCAGTGATATCCAAACTGTAGCACCCCATGATGAAGTTCAGTGAAACACAAGCAAGAGAACACAGTTTCACTCCTATATTCCTACACCCCAAACCATACAAGGGAATATCAAAATGATATTGAAAAAGCCAACAACAAAAAGAAAAATATGTCTTAAAAGCTTCCAGAGGAAAAACCTAAGTTGCTCATGTTCTGGTTAGTTTTAACTGTCAACTGACAAACCTTATGCTTATCCAGGAACATCATTTCAACTGAGGAACTACCTAGAGAAAATTTTTTGGTGAGCATGTCTGGAGGATTTTCATGGTTATTAACTGATACAGGAAGGACCAGTCCTCTATGGTCAGCACCAATCCTTAGGCAGGTGGTCCTAAACTGTATAAGAAAAGTAGCTAGCCATGAGCCAGCCAGCCAGCATCCTCCTGCTCAATAGTTTCTCCTATACTTTTTTTTTTGCTGTGAGTTCTCTGTTTTGGGTTAATGTGCAGTGTATCAAGCAGGCCTGTTGTTATATGACAAACTTTTCTGGGTGACACAACACATGTCCCTACTCACTCCAGACAGGGATCCCATGGCAGACCAAAGTATGGATACCACCAAAGTCCAACCAATATGTTTTTTTGGGGTTACTTACAGAAAAATGGATGATGGGTTACTTTTAGGAGCAGAAAAGACAACAGGAGAGCTGGATTACCAAAGCTCACCAGAGCATGGGTGATAGATTCCAAAGATGGTAATCTATGGGACACTGTACAGCTGGCAGGCATCTCAATAGGTTGAAGAATGTCCTTGCCAAAGGACTCACCTGCTCTAAAACCTCTTCCTCACGCTTGGTTGGTTTCCCTTTCTTCCAGGCAGCTGGTCTGATCTCATGAATCTTCTTTGCAGCTTGACTTATCTGAGTCTTCATTGCGGCTTCATTCATTTAGCCAGAGAGGGACTCTGAGTTTTCCTGGTTTGCTCTCAAGGGAGGGCCCAGTGGATTTGGTCGGTTTCAGGGACTTCCTGAAGCAATTTTGAGTTGTTTACCTTCCTGCTTAATGAGCTTCCCTGCAAGATGGAATGCTGCAATGAAATTGTTACACAATACTTGCGTTCACATTCCTGCCTTAAGTTGCTGCCTTCACTTCTCTCACTGATGGGTTGTGACCTGAAATTGTAAGCCAAACGTGCCCATTTTCTCCCAAAGTTGCTTCTGGTCAGGGTATCTGTCACAGCAACAGAAACTAAACCCTAACAGTTTTCATAGATTTATAAAAAGCAGTTAGACCTCCTGTTGAAGACAGAGAGAAACAGAAGCAATGACAGAGTATTTTTAAAGTACTAAGTGATAACATCTGCAAGCTTAGATTCTATATGCAGAATATGACTCATTTATGATTTTAAATCCAGACTGAAAATTTATTGCCTACATACCTGTACTACAATAAATATTAAAAGTCCTTCAAATGGGAGAAAAGAAATACCACACTGAAATGAGGATATACACATTGGAGTGAAGAAAGTCAGAAATTATGAATTTCTAAGTTAATCTCAAATACACTTTAAAAATAATTTTAAGGGGCCACCAGGATGGCTCAGCAAGCAAAGGCACTTGCAATCCAAACAGTGCAAGTCTGAGGACATGGTTTCAATCTGTAGAGCTCATGCAAAGTTGGAAGAAGTGGGGGCTGGAGAGATGGATCAGTGGTTAAGAACACTGCTGCCCTTCTAGAGGACTTGGGTTTGATTTCCAGCACCCATATGGCAGCTCACAATGATCTGTAACTCCAGTCTCAAAGGATCTTATGGCTTCTTCTGACCTCTGTGGACACTGCACATACATAGTATATAGATACAAATGCATACAAAAACGCCCATACATATAAAATATAAATACATTAATCTTTTAAAACTGTGAAAAAGTGAGCTGACTCCACAATGTTGTTATTTTATGTTCACACATATGCTATAGAATGTTTCGTCAAACACACAGATCTCTTTTTCTCTCGAACACAAAATATTAATAAATGAAAAATCATTTTAAATCATCTTTAGAAAATGTGTATTGGAATTTAAGCCATGCAGAATGAAGTGTAGGAGAAGAGTGACGATATGAATAGGAATGGGGATTGGACCTCCATTGTTGTAATCTGATGCTGCATGTGAGGTGCTACAATGCTTTCTAAAGGTATGTTATGACACATTAAGAATGAGTATTATAAATCCCTGAGCAACCACTTAAAAGTAGAACAAAAAAGTACAGCTAATAAGCCAATGCTGGCTGTGAGATAGAATCTTAAAACATAATTAATCCAAGTAAGACAGGAAAAGGGAAAAAATGGAACAAAGAAAAGGTGGGTAATACAACTGAATAGCAAAGTGACAGATTAGGCGCAACTGTACTAATAATTATGTTACATCTAGTTAAAATAGTGATATTGTCAGAATGAAACAAGACTATTATACACCTTCTTATATGAAGCATACTTTAAATGCATGGAAAACATAGCTTAAATGTAAGACAGAATATTATATATTGTGCTAATACTATTTTCAAGAATACTATAGAGAACACATCAATATCAGAATTGTTATATTTAACTAAAGGAATATTTTCCTTTAGTTAAGTCAGACATAGGGGATATTTCACAGTGCTGAAGGAGACACTCCATATCAGGAAGATAGCATTCTAAAGCAGAACTCTTCTAATAACAGATCCTGAAATCTAAAATTAAGATAGAGAAATATATTAATGTTGACGATCTCAGTAGTTTTCTCAAATATTTGTAAGAAGTATAGAGAAAAAGTAAAGATAGGAAAGGCCTGAAGCACATTTTATACAAACTTGTACAACTCCAACAGACAGAATACTTTTTCAAAAGAACATAAATTAATTTCAAGAACCTGTAACATTTGCTGAGACATGAGTGTTAACTTACCACTGTGTAGATAATGTGTATTTGGATTGGAATACCCACAGAAGGCAGGAAGCTGGTAAGGAGACGATGAGGGATTTTAAGAAGAAGGATATAGAAAATAGGTGTTACACTGGACTGAGCTCCCAAGGTCCAAATGAGGAGCAGAAGGAAGGAGATTATG
>LOJH01012022.1:0-25659 GCA_001685095.1 Ellobius talpinus
CGTGGAGTTCGTTACCACGTTGGAGCGCCAAGTGTAGTGAATGGGAGAGCAGGGGTAAGCCTTCTTTGTTTCTTCTAGATATTGTTTTTATAAAGAAAACTTAAAAAGACTCCAAATAAAATTTTCTTGATCATATAAACACATTCCCCCATACACAGTGAAACACACAGACAGTGGCAAACACACATTGGGAAGAAAACTAAATTGACCCAATCATCACAGTTTGCTTGAGGAACAATTTGTAAATAAAAAGACGACAGGTATTTAATTATTCATGAAAATGAACGCTATAAAGGCAAGATCAGATAGTCCGGCAAACCAGTTTAATTTGTTAAGTCTTAGAAAAGACATTTCATTTGAACAAAGAGAGGTACACAAATTTTAATCATGCAATAAATAAAGAATGTTATGGGATAGGAAGCAACTCCTATGAAGTATTCAAGCAGTTCCATGAACTTGGGCTGTTTACAAAGACCCAAGCAATGGGAAGCCTGCAGGAAAGAAAGCTCTGGCTGAGATGACCTTTGGAAGATAGTAGGGGAGATCACATTCCTGCTTCTTTGATAACACAGGATTTTATTCTCAAAGCAGAAATCTGTTCCATATTTCTGGAGACCTATGGTGAAATTATGACATTAGTAGGACTGTGCTTAGTGAGTAATCACTCTTTTCCCCTCTTTCTCATGCTAGTGGTTACTGATAAAGTGTTAGTATATTGGCTTATTAGTATCTGGAGATGCAAGTCCAGCACATCGGTCTGTGCTACATCTTGCTCCCCAAATATTTGTCTTAATTTGGCCTTCGCTATCTGTGTCTACCTATGACTTCTCTGGTGATTACAGGGACACTAGGAACATTAAACTAACCTCCTTTCTTGGTACTATTTTACTTTAATTTTCACCTTAGGAACATATCGAAATAGCCTATTTCTAGATATTAGGTTGTTATGTGTTTTGGATTGCTAATATCTTATGAAGTTGTAATAGGGATATTGATATTCACCTAGGAGAAGTCTGAGCTCCTCTAGGACACACAACCACTTGAACATCCCTGAAAGTAAAAGACCATGTCACAGAGAAAGTGAAAACTATAGCTTTATACCTTTGGAGGGGGAGGGACTCTAAGGCTGGGATTCTACAAGGACTCTTGGTGGGGTGTTTTATTGTGTCCCTGGCTCTATGTGTTTCCCTGTTTTGTCTTGTTTAGTTAACCACCCAGGGCCTTTCTGTCTTTTCTCCTTGTAATGTCTTCTAGGAACAAAAAGCTGACATCTCAAGGAGCTGGTTTTCTTGTTTCCATCTATTGATTTATCACTAATGCTCTCTAGAAGTTACCTTCCTGTTTTAGGTTGCAGTTTGGTTAATATTTTGTCAGATATTAGAATAACTACCCTTGGTTACTTCTTTAGTTCTAGTTTAGTCGGAATAACTTTTGTCAACCTTTTACTCTAACGTTACGTCTCTTGTTGATACTGAGGTATGCGTTTTGGAGGCACCAAAAATAAATCTTGTTTTAAGCTAACTCATGTCTCTTGATTGTAGAATGGAGATTATTGTTGTTAAATATTACTATTGAAAGATGTGCATTAATTTTTCTGCATATTTCTTTGCCGTATTTTCTTATACCTCCTCTAGTACTTTCTGTTGCTTCTTTGTGCTACCTTGGATATGTTTATCCTTCTCCTCCAAGTAAAATGTTGCTCCCAGCATCCTCTGCAGAGCTGAATTAGTGATCAGAAATTCTTTTAAGCTGTTATAATGAAGTATTTTTATTTTTACTTTTAATAGATAGTTTTGCTTGGTATAATACTCTTGGGTGACAATTGTCATCTTTCAGAACTTGGAGTCCATTCTTCCAGTCACTTCTGGTTTTTAATTCAACTGTGAAATAATCAGATATTATACAAATAAGGCTGCTTTTATAGGTGACTTGAGTTTTCCTGCTTATAGTTTTCAATACCCTTTATTTTTTCTGTTTTTAATTTTTTAATTCTAATACATAATGGGTATTTTTCTCTTCTGGTCTAGTTTGGTTCAGTTTTTTGTTGTTGTTGTTTTGTTTTTTATTTTTTGTTTTGTAGGCCTCCCTCTTGCACCTGTGTAGCCATTTCGTTCTTCGGGTCTAGAAATTTTTCTTCTATGGTTTTAATTCTTCACAATTTCTTTTTGTGGAAGTATTTACAATGTTCAGAAGTAAAGTAATTCTTAGTAGCATTGAGAGGCCTGTTTTTCTCTAGGAGAGATTGCAGGAAAATCTGAAGCAGCAAAGGTTGGTCCAAAGAAAGTAAACAGGGGTTTTCTATTTACTTCAAGAGACTTTGGCGACTGCATTTCTGGATAAACATTCTATAAGCTATATTTCTAAAGGTAGGAGGTTGGTGGCAGTATCTAGAGTGTGGTCCCGATAAAGTATAGCTGTGCCTAAGCAGGGAAAGTTGGGTGCAGGAGGACTTTCAGCTTTCACTTATAGAGCAAGAGCTCATAAGAAAGCCAGTGTCCGTTTCTTACTGCAGGATACTGTGTGCACTGGGTTTCTGGACTAGAAATCCTGAGAGCTGTTGGTAGGCCTGGAACAGGAGGCAATAGTAAGTACCAAAAGCAAGGTTTGTTGGTAATATAAGCTAACTTAAGCAGTGAAAGCCGTTTTTTTCTCATATTATGAAGATTTGAAAGACATATATGTTTCTATTTATTTTAATAAAATTCTTATCCTTTTTAAAGAAAGAAATAATACATTTTCAATCCATTTTTATTTTGACCATTGGTCTATGGATGAGGCTAAGCTTTGATAAATTATAAAGACAAAATTGAACTCAGTGGGTGGAATTTCATTTTGAGGTCTTTTAAACTATGAAAAAACATATTGATGATATATGATTAATCTGGGCTCACCCTCAAATTTGCCTTAATAAAAGCCCAGAGTTTGATCTAGCTCTGAGAATGAATGATTAAGTAATATTGTACAAGTCAGTATAACTAAGCAATCTATCATATGCAGTAACTACATATATCATCCATAATGATTTGAATATTGAGATTATTGTACATAGAGCTCACAATAATGTCTTTATATTGACTGCCACTCCTTATTGCTATTCTCTGTTGCAGTCACATATAGCAACCATTATGGTTTACTTGTCTGGTCACAAAACTTGAAGAGAGTATGAAATGAGTTATTTTGTTTGCTGCTGTATCTCAGCGATGGTATTAGTGCCTGGCAAAGGACATTCAGTAATGATTACTCAATTAATTAAAATGAAGAGTAGTGATAATACCATTCTCTTTCTTTGAGCAACAGCATTTAAGTTAAAAGGAGTTTCTCTGGTTCCTGGTTTCTTAGATGTTTTCTGTACACAATCATAGGCTTTGCCTTAGGTATAAGTGAAAATAAAGACTTCACAACCTTAAATTGAATGAGAACTTCACACCAGTCCAATGAGGAAAAAATAATGGAAATCCAGGGTGTTTGCAACAGGTAAGAGGGAGCACGGGCTCTCAGGGTATCCAGACCAAATGTTTGCTTGGATATTACCTGACTTTCCTGGATATAGATATAATGAATAATGGAATGACTTGGGAGAGAACTATTTTACTTCTTGTTAACCAGGAAGAATTGTTCTTCACATAATGCTGAGTGAAAGTCTCGATTTTGAATTCTGAGATCACCTTTCATGGATATGAGCACTTTTCACCTTTCTTTCCTTGAATATGTACAAATTTAGTGCTAAATATATATTCTTGATTTTTTTATTGAAAATTTGCCATGCAATGTAGTTTGACCATGCTTCCCATTCTCTAATTCCTTCCATATCCTCCCCACCTCTCTATCTAACCAATTATATGTTCTTCTTTCTCTCTTTCATCCAAACAACAAAAACAAGCATTTCAAACCCATGAAACACAAAGATACTCACAAAAGCAAACAAATAAGCAAAAATAAAACAAACAAAAAACAATAGGACAAAAATCACCAAAATGAAGCAAAATTCTGGGGAAATAAGATTGATTTCATTTCATTTTGGCCAGCTACTTCTGAACATGGGCCTGCCCGGAAGTGTGGTTGACCTACCCAGTGATAGTCCACTAGAAAAAAAAAAATTTCATTTTACTGGAAGGTATTAATTACTGTTGACTTCTTGGTTAATGTGAAGAGATCATGTCAACTTCCCCTTTTGGTGGTGGGACCCTGACTATGCAGGTCTTGTTAATTCTGCCACAGTTCCTATAAGCTTATGTGTGCATCACTCCTGTTTTGTTTGGAAGGCATTGTTTTCCTCGAGTCATTCATCATGGATTCCTCAGTCTTTCCATTTCCTCTTCTGCATAGATCCCTATGCAGATCTGTGGGGCGAGGGGGAAAAGGTTGATAAAAACATCATATTTAGAACTAAGTGCCTTAAAGTCTTTCACTCTCTGCACATGGTCCAGTTATGGGTCTCTATGTTAGTTCTCATCTACTGAAAGAATAACTGTCTCTGAGTGAGTTGAGTGAGGAACTGCTATAGTATAGCAGAAGACCAATAGGAGTTATTTTATTGCTGTTTTACTTTACCAGAAACACAGTAGTAGATTTTCCTTCAGGTCCGTGACCATCTAGTCTCAGGTTATTGGCCCCTTTAGCAGCGTCAGGCATGGGTTACATCTCATGGAGTTGACCTCGAATTCAATCAGAAAATGGTTGGTTGATGTCATAACATATGTGCCACTATTGCATGAGTATATCTTGTAGTCATTCCACTGCTCTAAGTCACAGCATATACAAGGATGCTATTGATGATTACGTTTCTCCTCTGGTAGCATGCTATGTACTATGAGTCTCAATAGGGATGAAGTTTCTAGTTAGGTCCAGCTTTATTTCTCTGCTTTGATAACATAAATATGTGTTGTCTTCAGTAATAGGACTTTACCATCATACTGCAGACAGTAATCAATAGTCTTGACAATAGCCTACCATCTCTGGAAGATTTCCATGGGCGCCTTTGGCCAATGAGTCAACAAGATAAACCTATTCCTGGAAGTTTTACTTAGTGGCATAAGATCTATAGTTTAGACATTTTCTCCCCTTTGTTTGGTGACTACATTTGTATTTCTTTCATATATTCATATCTGTATATATCTCTAGATATATGTTTTCACAGTTGTAAGTTTCCATGGACATATAATATATATTATAAAGATATAGAAATAAAAGTTTTTATAGTCATAAGTTTCCATGGACATATAATATATATTATATAGATATAGACATGTAAGTTTTCACAGTAGTAAGTTTCCACGGGGCTATGCAAATGGGCCTTAGAGTTAGTTGTACTTCCCTATATTCCAATCTTTTCCTTTCTCTCCCATCCTTTCTTATTTTAACTTCCTATTCTAGTTTTCCCTTTGTCTAGCCGTAACAATATGTTCTATCTTCCCTGTATAGAAAGATCCATCACACCCTACCAATCTCTTACTCTGTAAGAAAATATATATGTGTATATAGGTATATATACATGACTTGTAGCTTTTTTTTAATATTTAATAACTAATAACCACAAGAGAGAAAAAACACAGTATTTGTGTTTTGTTATTATATTTTGTTTTCTCTGATTTTTTCTTAGCTCTATCCATTTACCTGATAATCTCACAATTTCATATTTATTAACAGTTATATAATATTCCATTGTACAAAATGTATCACTTCCGTTATTCATTCATAAATTGGTAGGCCTCTAGGCTGTTTTCTGAATATTATGAGTAGAGCAGCAATGAACATGGATGAGCATCTATCTTTATACTAGAATATGCAGTATTTTGGGCATATGTCCAATAGTGGTATAGCAGGATCTCCCACACTGACTTACATGTTTGCAATCCCAGCCACAGTGAATAAGTACATATTTTCCTTTCTTCACAGGCTTGAATGAGGTGACATGCATCTTATTGATCTTCGTCATTCTTTCTGGTACAAATACAAATGATATGCATTTCTTCTTGATATTCATTAATAACTAAAGACATTGAACAATTCTATAAGTGTTTCTCAGCCATTTGTATTTTATATGTTGATAACTCACTCGTTAGCTCTGCAAACTAATTTTTAAATGGGGTTGTTTGTTTGCTTGATGTTCAGTGTTTTTATTTAGTTTTGCAAATGTATTTTAGATAGCAACTCTCTATCATATATATAATTGATAAAGATCATTTCCCATTCTGTAAACTGCTGCTTTGCCAGAATAATGGTGTCCTCTGCCCTACAGAAACTTTTCAGTTTGATGAAGTCCCATTTATTAATTTCTGGTCTTTGCTTGTGTTATTGGTGTCCTGTTCAGAAAGACTTTCTGTGTCAAAGAGTTTAAGACTATTCTCCACTTTCTCTCCTTATCAGATTCAGGATATCCAGTTTCATATTGAGGTACTTGAACTATTTAGGGTTGCATTTTTGTGCTGACTTATAGATATGTATATATTTTCATTCTTCTACTTGTAGCCATCTAGTTTACTACCACTATTTGTTGAAGATGCTGAATTTTCTCCAGTGTGCATTTTTTTACTTCTTTGTCAAAAATCAGATGCCCATAGTTGTGTGGATTTCTGTATTTGTTTTCAATCTGATCCATTGATCGGCATCTCTTCTTTCATTCAGATACCATTCAATTTTTATTACTATAGCTCTTTACTGCAATTTTAAGTCATGGATGGTGATACCTCCAGCAGTTCTTTTATAATTCATTAATATTTTAGCTACCCTAGGTTTTTCTGTGTTTCCAGAGAAGATTGATTTTTCAATTCTATGAAGAATTGTGATTAAATCTTGATGGGCTTTGCATTGATGTAAATTTCTCCTATTGAGACGGCTATTTTCACAATATTAATCCTGCTGATTCATGAGCATGTGAGATCTTTCCATCTTCTTGTGTCTTCTTTAATGCTGGTCTTTAGGGTTGTAACATTTTCATTAAACAAAACTTTTACTTTCTTGGTTAGAGTTATTCCAGAATATTTTATGTTATTGTGAAAGGTGCTATTTCCCTGATTTGTTTCTGAGTCTCTTTCTCACTTGTTTATAGGAAAGCTACTGATTTTCATGTGTGTTATTTTTTAAATCTTGCTACTTTGTTAACAGTGTTTATTAGCAAAATAAGTTTACTGGTGGAGTTGTTAGGGTATTTTTATGCAATATAATACCATATGCAAATAAATACTTTGGTTTCTTCTTTTCCTATTTATAATTCCTTGATTTTCTTCCATTGTTTTATTGCTCTAGTGTATTAATGTTTTGTTCATGTTTTAACAAATAAAGCTTGCCTGAATAGCAGTGTGCAGAGCTTATAGAAATCAGGCAGTGGTGGCTCATACCTTTAGTCACAGTACTTGGGAGTTCCATGCCTTTAATGGCAGCACTAGGGAGGTGGAGAGAAGAAGGGATATGGCTAAAGTGCAATCTGAAGCAATCAGTCTGAGGAAGCAGTCTGAGGACAGGTTCACCCTTTTGGTCTGAAGATTTGATGGATGTAAAAGGTCCCTCTAGTGACTGGTTGCACTGTTTGTCTGATCTCTCAGGTTTCACCCAGTAAAATCTGACTCTGGGTTTTTATTAAGAACAATTAAAAATTCATGCTACACTCTAGTTAAAACTTCAAATTCCACATTGAATATGTTTAGAAAGAGTGCATATCCTTCTCTTCTTCATGATTTTAGTGTAAATGCTTGAGGTTTCTCTTTTTAGATTGATGTTGACCATGAGTTTGCTATGCATTTCCATTACGTAGAGGTATTTCCCTTGTACCCTGGTCTTCCGAGAATGTTTTTCATGAAGGGATGTTGGATTGTCAAAAGGATTTTCTGCATCTAATGGAATGATTATGTGTTTTTGTCTGCTTATTTGCTTTTGAGTGTTTTGTTTTCTTTCAGTTTGTTTCTTTTGTGGATTAAGTTTATTGGTTTGCATATGTTGAAACTTATTTACCATCAAGGGCAGGCATCACCTCAGGGCAAAAGGACGGAAGAAGTTTCTTAGATTCAGCAGAAAGATAGATCCATTTTTTGTATCCCTTCTTTCTGGGACACTAATTTGGTATCCAGACCCAGGAAGAGAGAAATGGAGGGACGAGAGACATGAGAAAATGGACAGCAAGTCTGTATTCTGATTAAGCTGCAAATTTTATTTTTCTCAGGAGCATTATATAGCAAAAGCGCAGGGGAGTTGATAGGTTGCTATGCCATTGTTCTAACTGGAATGTCAGGTCTGGACACATCCCTAGTTGACAGGACGAGATAAGGGTATACTGAGGGTCTGTAAATGTTAATTGTCAGGGGAATGCTAATTACTTCTGGGACTTGGAACCTGCAGGTCCGCAGGCATTCTTAACTCACAGGGAGAGATAAGAAGATACTGGGTTTTTCCTGGGCTCGGAAGTTGCCCTACAGAGGCTTCTGGTTAGCTTACTTAACTTGTGAACTAAGACGGCTTAACTATAACCAAATACAGGTCTTTGTTCCCAGCACATTCTGCTAGTTTGTATCTTTTTATGGATGAATTGAGGGCTATCCATGTGTACTGTTTATTGATTCCTATTATTCTGTTTTATAATGTGGGGTTTTCTCCCTTCTTTGATTCATATTCTTGGATCATTTATTTCTTATGTCTCTTTTAGTGTAGTTAACCTCTTCAGACTGAAGTTTTCCATTTAGTGCTTTTTGGAGGGCAGGATGGGTAGATAGAAATTGCAGAATTTTTCTTTCATTGTGGAATGTTTTTCTTTCTGTGTAGATTGTGATTGATATTTTTCTGGGTAAAGTCGTCTGATGTGACATCTATTGTCTCTCACAGTTTGGACAACATCTGAGCAGACTCTTCTGGTTTTAGGAGTTTTCCCTCAGTTGTTATTTATTGGCCTCCTTTTAATGCTATTCTGTTTTTTTGACCCTTATAATTTTTAATACACTGTTTTTTCTGTACATTATTGTTTTGATTATTTGATGTTAGGAATTTCTTTTGTGGTCTTGTCTATTTGGTGTTTTGTGACAGCTAACAAAAGAATGGAAATTACTCAAAAAGGAATGCTTCCTATACCTAGATAAGCACTTTTTTCTTTAGATTGGAGAACATTTTTCTTGATTCTGCTAAAAAATTATTCCCTGTGCCTTTGACCTGGGTTTCTTCTCCTTCACTATTAATCTTATTCATAGTTTTTACATGTTGTCCCAGATTTCTTGAATGTTGTATGTCTGGATATTTTTATACTTAGCATTTTTTTTGACTGAGCTATCCATTTCTCCTAACTTGTCTTCAATAGTGGAAATGCTCTCTTCCACGCCTTATAATTTATTGATGAACCTTACTTCTGAGATTTTTATTTTACCTTCTAAGTTTATCATTTCAAGTTTTACTTCAGTTGGGTTTTCTTCAGCTATACAGTTTTTGCTTTCATGTTCTTAAATGTTTTCATTATTTCATTCCACTGTTTATTGGTGTTATCATGGTCTTAATCAAGGCATTTATGCATAGCCTCTTTAAGGCCCTTGAACATATTCCTAATTGCTTATCTTGGGCCTCATCTAAGCTGCATTTCATAGGTTCTACTTCCATATATTACTGGTTTCAGAAAGACGCATGTTGTCTTGGCTTTCATGTTTGTGTTTTTATGCTTGTATTTACACATCTGGATTAATTATGTTTGAAGTGTTTCATGGTATAAATATCTTGTTTTAGTTTTTCTTGGGTGCATTTTCTGTTCTTTGGTTGCTGTTTCATATTGCGGATCCTTGAAAAGTGTGATCGCTGTGGAGTCCTTGGTATGGAATGCTTCTGCAGTTTGTTGAGTGGCACAAAGGAAGAAATGGGCTAGGAGGAAAGTCTGAGGACATGTAGGAAATAATTTAGGAGACTTAGATTTGCACCCACCAAGAGGCAGAGTTCACAGGAAGGAGAAGTAGTGTGCAAGGAAGGGCTCCTGTAAGCAGACTCCTACAGGACTAAGAGTAGTTATTGAGAGGCTAGAATGGATGAGAGAAAAGATAGGGAAAATCGCTTCCCTTGTCCCAACCAAGTATGACCACTTGTTTGTGTCCCTGGTAACTTCCACAAAGGAATAGGGATATGGGCTAGAAGGGAAAGCTGAGAAAGACATCAGGAAAAGTTAAGGGACACTGGTATCTCCATCAAGAGGAGGTCTTGAGGGGATGGGGATAGAGTGGGATGCCGTGAGCATGCAGGCAGGATGCTGTAGGAAGAAGAGTATGTTTAGAGAGGCAAGACTGAGAAGTCTTCATTTGTTTATTAGAAAACAAGTTTTCTGATTAAACAACGTTCATGTATTTGAAATCTTTTCTTCTCACTTGACATTTGAGCACTTAGTTAGATAACATATTTAATTACTATGAGAATGTACCAACTAGCAGGGAGGAACTGATTCATGTCAACAATTCAGTTTTCTCTTGACATAGAATAAGGGAACGAGGATAAACTAGAGAAATGGTATCACCTTTTTAGTTATAAGATGAAAAAGCACGAGTGAATCAGCTCTAATAAATAGTATGATGAAAATATGATATGTTCACTTGAAATATGTTAATAGGGCATGTTTTAAATGTGCTTATATTCCTCCTTCTCCAATACACACACACACACACACACACACACACACACACACTACAGTCAAATAACTACATTGATTTGACTATAGGGATCATCTCCTAGTGTATGTTACTATGGAACAATCATCCTGTATACCACAAATATATAAACATTTTCATTGTCACTTGAATTTTGAAAAACATATGTGAATATTTGAGGCAACTCATGCAGTTCTATTGGAATCAGTGACTCTCAGTGAAATGGAGTAAGCCATGTTGATTTTCCTGTTTTCTTCCTTAATGTATATTAGAGATGCAAATTTGGTGATGGTAAATAATTATCAATTTCTTGGTTAATTATTTGAGTGGCCAATTCTTGTAATATGCTTAGTTGTACTCTCAGTTTTAGACCTTCAGGAAGAATTACATTCAAATGTCATTTCCTCATTTGATCTCAGATATCCCAACTACAAATAAAACCAATAACTTCTCTGACTCTCATCCTGTAACATATATCTGCATGCTCTTACTGACACAGGTACCCACAGACTTTATGAAAAGATCTTTTAGTATCAGCTATGGCTGCAATGTCATTTTTATTGGCATTGATTTTTATTTTTTGTGTAGAGATGTTTTGCCTGCATGTATATCTGAGTACCACATGCATGCTATGCCTGGAAAGAACAGAAGAGAGAATCATATCCTGCGGAACTATTTACAGATCATTCAGGCACCATGCAGGTGCTGAGAATTGAACGTGGGTCCTATAAAAAAGTAACCAGTGTGCTTAACTTCTGAGTCAACTCTCCAGCCACTGTTTTACAGTTTAATAGTAAAGAAAAACCAAGTATTTTAAATTCTTAGGGAAACAATGAACTTAAACTTTGCCATAAACATTTTTGTCATTCCTGCTGTCTAAATTAAGGTAGCATGTTTACAAAATTCAGGGTTATTTTCAGACTTTAAGCCTGTAAATTAAGTAGTTAGCAAGGTCTATTCTCACAGGTTATTTTTATTAATAAATGTTTATAGTAATTATAACTACCATTTTGAGAGGTGTAAATTATTTTATTGTGTGACATTAATTGTAGTTAAACAGTCCAACTTGCAGCCTAGAGAAGTCAAGTCACAGACAAAATAATACAAAGATAAATATTGAAAATTAGTACAGGTTCAAAACCAAATTAGGAAGTGACTTGAAAGTGGAATGCATAAAATGAATAAGTACGTGTTAAAAATAAGTCATGAGTTCACCTGAGTTTGAGAGCTAAATTGCTAGACTCTGAGCAGTTTGCCTACTTCCTCAGTTGAATTCCACTGGGCAATCTTACGGGAATTTTGTCTCCCAAAGGAACTTTTAGAGTCTGCCCTTGCAAAATATATTTTCACCTGCGTTGTCTTACTTGATCTCAACCCAGTCTTGTGAATTATACATTACTCTCAAGTGTAAACACAAAACTCTCAGAGATTAATGTCCCTCTAAGGTGTCACCCTTTGCAAGTGGTAGAGCAGATATGGAAACCTAGGATTTGCAACATTGCAACTTGCCTCCTCATGGCTTGTCTCATTCTAGTGAGCTCCTCATTGCAACTTGCTGTTTGATACTATAGATGCACCATAAGACTCCTAGCACATTTAGCAGGTTAAGAACATTATCTTACTATAACATAGTCTATGTATTTAACTGCTCAACACAAAACAGAAAGGAAACAAAGGAAACAGAAGCCACAGAATCAGATTAAAAATGTAAATAACTGAATGACTCAACAAGCTACAGAACAGTAAGACATTTATATTAACTGCTGTATAACTTATGGTAAACATTGCCGCAATGAAACACTATGTCAGAAGCAACTTGGAGTGGTGTTATTTGGTTTATGAATCATAAATCAAGGTCTACTGAGGGAAACCAATGCAGGAACTCATCGTGGGAAAGGGACTATGAGGCTGGAGCTGATGCAGGGGTCATGGAGAAGTGCTGTGTACTGATTTGTTTTTTGTGGTTTGTTCAGCCTGCTTTCTTCTGGAACCTAGGTCCACTAGATCATGGATATCCCCACGCACAATGGCCTTGGCCTCCACTTTCAATCACTAAATAAGAAAATATCCTACAGGTTTGCTTATGGAGGAATTTTTTCAGTTGGTATTCTACCCTTCTGAGTGATTCTTGCTTGTGTCAAATTGACATAAAACTAGCCAGCACAGCTGGTCATGAGCAAAATATGTACTTTTTACTTAATGAGGTTTTTTTTTCCCTTAGCAATTTAAAAGAATAAGAAGGCTTAGTTTGGCAGCATCTACTGCATTAATAACTAGCATTTCTTTGAATAGGAGGACATTACTGCGTAAGAGACATTGCAGTGGAAGAGCAGTGATGATCATGATGACAAGAAACAGCCAAACCAGCAAAATATGCATCCACTATGACCTCTACTTTTCTATCTACCTACATATCTATCTTTACAAATCACTGTAAGGCATTTTTCCTTAGGCCGGCACCTTACAAAAAATGACATGAAAACATTATTAACTACGAAAGCTAGGCCTATAATTTAGGATTGTCCCACTAGTTCTTATAACTTAAATAAACCAGTTTATATTATTCTACATTTTGCCTCATGGAGTTTTACCTCTCTTCCATATTGTACCTCCTATTTCCTCTCCATGTCCTCTAGCATCTCTCTTGTGACTGGATTCACTGTCTCTTCTCTCTCTCTGCTCAGAAGTACCGCCCAACCTCTTGCTGCCCAGATTATTGGCCATTCAAATGTTTATTAAATCAATCATAAGACACTTTGGCAATGACAATCTTCACAGAGTACAAAAAGATTATACAACAACAAAATAGCTTCAAATACTCCCTCTGATTGGACACCTATGAAATATTATTATGTAGCTTGTGCAGGCAGAGAGCAGATACCCCACGAGATCAAGTCATTTGCAAAATTCTGGATCAGCTACAGAGGTGCCTGAAACACTATGCACATAACTCTTGTTTCCTGGTATAGCTATGGTGCCAAGCCTCATTTACCACTTCGTTATTTTTCAACCTTCTATCTATTGAAATGAGAGCATCTGAGACTTGTTTAACATCCTTACTATTCATTTCCAACCATCAAGTGGTTGCTGAATTTATCACTTATTCACTATCTCTCCAAATAAGTGATACTCGGACAGCAATAGGAACAAACAACAAAGGGGGTTTTCATTCTAGGAAAAGAAGAAGCACTTAAGGATCCTGCCACAGCTTCTCTGCCTTTTGATTCCTTCTCAGAAATACAACTTTGCATGCTTAGTGTAGACTTCACTGGAACAGGACTGAAAAAGTATTGTACAAACACAATAGTCAGGCCTCCTTGTGCAACTTCTCTGGCAGAGCAGTCTTTACTACCAAGTTATCTTTCTGGTATACCCTTCATTGCCAAGGCAAGTTCAGCTCCTGCTAGAGATGTTCAGATGTATCTACAGGCTGCTCCTTTGGAAAAACCTTCTAGCTAAGTATCTGGATGCCTGGTTTTTTTTCACTACTTATTTTACAATGTCATATTTCAAAATTATATACATGTAAAAGCAAGAGGAGGTCAGAAATTTTGTCTTATCTAAAGAGCAAAGTATTCAAAGGGCTCCTGGGGCTAGCAAGTCAACAGCAGTGCCCAAGCAAAACGAACCTTTTTAGAGGATTGCTTCTATCTCTTAGTGTAGAAGAGGACCAAACAGGAAATGACTTAAAATACAGAAATTTGTACAAACTGCTAGGGTGATGGGAGTGGGTGAGTAATGCTGGGCTCCTTTATTCCCATGAAGTAAGTTCTTTGTCTGAATCTTCTTGAATCTGTCTATTCTCCACATTTTGGCTTCTCTTGTCTTGAGTCACATGGTTAGTCTACCTTCACAATGATGTCCTTCTTTGTAGTGCTGTCTCTGGGTAACCACTACACCCTTTACATATATGAGTGCATGTGGAAAAAAAAAACAATCCTTACCCTATGCTTATATCTGATTTTCTTTTTTAAAAAATCCTTCCTCCAAAAAAATGAGTCATTCTGAGAGCCTAGGAATTAAGACACAAACACATCTCTCAAGAGACCTAAATCACTCAGTATTAGAGATGAATTAGAAGGGAAGTGCCATCTTAGAAAGGGTATCAGACATTCACCCTTGATCTGCAATATTAACCCTAAGCCTTTTGTTAGGCTTCCAGTTTTTAGAAAGACGCTTGTTTATGTAAAAAATCATTCACTCTCTTAGCTTCATAATAGCTGAGCTAAGCATAATTCCTTGTCTACTTGAGCCATTTTTGCATGCTTATTTACTCTTAGTGTCTAAATCTGTCTACTTGCTTATAATATCTAAGACATCAGTATCACCTGTGGGAGCAGAGCCTCTAATTTTGTTTTCCTAATACACAATATCGACATTTTAACAACCAATTAGCCTCCCAGAATTCACTTACTATATTGTTCTACCTTTTTAGATAACTCTTTCCTTATTTTTCATTATTCTTCCAGAATTTTAGTAGTTTGTATTCATCAGTATTTTTAAATTACATATGGCTTCCAAATACATGTATTATTATATGTATTATATATATGTTGAAAGAAAACAAGCATGTGCCTGTATTAAACAAAAATATTTTATGTATTCCTCTTCATGCCGTTTTCTCTGTCACTTCAATATTCATGTTACAAAACTTAAAAATTGCTCTTTTGTTTCAAATTTCCTGTTTAAAACACAATATAACAAAAAATATTTTCATGAGTCATATTATTTTTAAAAATACTAACTATATTCAGAATGCATTGGAATCCTGGTAAAGGGTCTCATAATTAATTATGAGGGAAGCCATAAAAGAGTTTCTGACCACAGCTGGCTCTAATCTTATACTAGTGACTAAGTTAATTTCACACACAAAAAGAAACAATAGTGAACTATGTAGTACATTTTGTTTTTATAAGTATAACCTGTTTGGAAAGCTCTTTTTAGCCACATTTCCATTAGGCTCACTCATAATGCCTTGGTATTACATACTGTTGATGGATGTCTAGTTATCGGCAATAATTATTTCTGTACAGGTAGGTATTCAACTACAGAGGATATTCCTAGAAGAGAGATTTCTGCGTGCAAGCATATGTGCATCTAATTTTTTTGCTGCATATTGCCAAGTACTCTCAACAACAATATATAAAAATGTCTGTTTCCTCACACTCCTGCCAATTTTTATAATCTTTGGCAAACTTGATAAGTTTTTAAAAACAGATGAATTTTGTTATTTAATTTGCATTTTACAGAATAATTAGGTTGAACATCTACCCATATGGTTTTAAGTTACATCAATCTTTCTCTTTTTTGTGAATTAAACTGCTTACTTACCTTCTTATTTATCCATTGGGCTGTTGTCCTTTCTGTAACATTTCCCCCCATGTTTTTGAAACAATGTTTCTATCATTATGAGCTGTGAGACCTTTTAGTGTATTGTTATTTGGGCAGCAGTACTTTTAAAACAGATTGCTTTTTTAGCAAAAATTTGTGGCTTAACCACCCAGAGTCATATAGTCTCAATGGCAGCACTGCAGTGAAGGTCTGGAAGTGGTCAGACTGATGTAGCTCGCTTCCCACTCTGTTGTGGCTCTGCTCAGTAACACAGGGAGAGTAGTAAAATCATATTCTTCAGTGGTCTTCTTTCAAGCGGCAAATCACAATATCAACATTATCGTCAAGATTCATTTATGAATAAGTGTCTGTTAATACAATGTCTCTCTTTGGGATTGTAAAAATACGAATGAATGCTAAGAATACTCAACCAAAACATCTTACAGTGCTACACTTTTTCACTGGGTTATTTAATACTGAGTTCTTCTTATTTGAATCCTTTTATTTTTCTACTTCTCCTTTAATGCCCCCTTGTTTATATTCTCCCCCTTTTCCCTATTACATGTGATCATAATTTTTCTTACAGTTCCTCTCGTTGAGCAAGCACCAGTTTGGAGATGTATACAGGATCATAGAGCAAATACAGGCTTGGTGATCACTGAGGTGCTCAAGTTACACACCTTGATAGTGTACATATGTCTTCAAAACTTCATTCAGTGATTCAGTTATTTCTGGGAATTCACCTAGAGATATTGAAAGAACAACAAAGTACTCACAGTTTGTGAAGCAAACAGATTATAAATTGGCAAGAACACCCGTCCACCAGTCAGGTAACTAAAAGACAGCTCAGGTTCTTTTACTAACTGGTTTTGTTGTAGAGATTTAGAGCTTCTTTTTTTCCCTGTAAAATAAAACTCATATCATTTCCTTATTTTTTAAAAAATAACAGAACTAGAAGACTGTATAGCTTGAGTCAGTGGAAAGAAGCGAGTTCACAATTAGGACTGTGAATGACAGTCTAGGTTACAGCCTCCCCATGTAGATAAGGAGATGAAGGCAACACCAGCAAATTTTGTGAAAGCCCCAAAGTATCTTTGTGGAACACATTGATCATATATTTTACCTGAACGGCCTTTGTTTTAGTCTCAATAAACAGCATGAATATTTTGTTATAAATAGCAGCAGAAAGGGCAAGCCAGGGCAAGCCAGAAGGAGGGAAGAAAGAAGAAAGAAAAAAGAGAAGTAGAGAAACTAATTAATGTTCTAGCCTCTCTCCTACAACATAATGGACCAAGAAATATTAGTTATATCTCCTTTACCTTTACACCAGGTGATTTATCTGTTATATTTACATAAAACTCTAAATCCTGACATTACAACACGGAGGGGAGAGAGTAAAATTGTTGTTTCTTATTATTGGACTGATTGCCGAACACTTAAGTAAGTAAAAAATAAGAAAAACTTTACCAAATGATAATAAGACCTGAAATATTAAGACCTAACACTCTTCTTGTTTTTAATCACATTTTGATATCAGTGATCCTAAGGATGACATGGTTAAACATCTCATGGTTTGACAAAGTTGATAGGTCCTAGTATAAGGAACTCCAGAATTTCAACCTCAACAACTGAAGTCACTGAATGCATTAGACAGGAAGTCTGTGAGGTAATTATATTAATGAATAATGAAACTATATGCTCATCCATTCATTTTTTGCCTATGATAAATGAACAAGTGAACTAAGGGAGTCACGGGGATATGTCATAAAACAAAATGTGGTCCATTCCCTGAAACCTCAACTTCCTAACAAAAATTAAAGAAAATATATAGATACACATGTGTATTTTTTATTTGAGTTGGTTATTCTACTCTGTTGGCTATTAAAAACATTTATATTGTTTTAGGCCATTTTAGGAAATTATTGTTTTATTGGACTCTCAGTCATGTTTTATGATTTTTGTTATTGTGATGTGAATCGATATAAGATAAAGGACAGGCTGCCAAAAATCTTCAGGTAATTCTTACACAATTAATAGAAAATAAACAAACAGAAAAAAACAACTTGGAATGGTGGTGAATGTCTTTAATCTCAATACTCCAGAGGTACAGGTAGGTAGATCTTTATGTGTTCTAGGTGAACCTGGTCCACATAGCAAGCGCCAGGATAACCAACGATATTGAGACTCCATTGCACACACAAGAAGATGTTAGTTATGGACGTTTTCAGTAATATGCTAGGTAGGCTGTCCAGGAGCTGGAAGAATGCGCAAGGTTAGCCAGGAGACACTCCTACGTCTTTTATTTGTTATTGGATTTTGTATCTCCAAGACTGAGAGAAAACCTTGAGGATACCAAAGGAAAGACATTTCTATATTTAAAATATTTTTGATCTGTGTGTCTTATGTGTCACTCTGCCACAGAGTGACTGATTATAGAAGTCAATAACAATGTAGTTTCTATGGTTCTTTATAACCACACTCATGCCCGCACAACCTCTTAGTTGCTGCCTACCTATCATCATGTCTTCTTGTCCTCCTGACAAGGTTACCTCATTTTAGAAACTTCACCAGCACATTTATATGTCTAATAAACTTTGAAACACCATCATTCTAGTTGTCGCCTTTCCATTGCCTTGGGGAAGATGTTACTGTTGGCACATTCAAGTTGGAAAACATACAAAAAATACCCCAATGAAAAAAGTGTCCCTCCGAGCCAGGCAAACTTACTTGATTGTGAGGAAGAAAAGTATGTTTTGATTGTGAAAGGCTGTGCAAACTTTTCACAATGAATAACGTTGCAAAGGATTCCAGGATGCACACCAGATGTCACCATGATGCCCTTAGCTCCCTTGAAACTAGTCAGGAACCTTAAAATATACCAAAAATATCCTGTTGTGCTTTGTCTCTCTCTCTTTTTTATGAGCTTAAGGGAGCATATAAGAAGGATTGAATAGGAACAAAAAATGTGGCTTTATCTTGCCAGTCCCTCAGTTCTGTTGACATAATATCAAATGGATCTCCAATAATCTTTTTGTCGCCTCATATTTGATTCCCCAAGGTGTCTGTGAGTGTATCATTTTAAAATGAGACATATCCTGAATAACTTGTCTTTCACTTAATAGAATTACTCTCTTGTCAGCATTTAACATGCTACTTGAAATACAATCATATCTCACACAAGCTACTCCTGTATTTTCTCATCATCCTCCAATGAAAAATTTGCCTTAATTTTGCCTAGACTTATTATTTACTTTCATCATATTCAATTGTGATCACTACATTTGAAATAGTAGTGTTTGAAAATAGGAGGAAATATGCTGTGAAACTGGAGACCACCTTTTCCAAACTGCTGTAGCAGTATTTGTATTTATTTAAGTAAATTACCCACGTCAAAAGCTGTACTATTTCATTGACAAACTAATCTTCTTTTATACAGTATTTTGTTTCATATTTGTCACTTCTCAATATTTCAGCATCACAATAATCTGCAAACATTTGCAAAAAGTAAATTACTCTTAACTCCATAAACATAATGTAATGCATCAAATAATATTTAATGTGTTTTTTAATGTTTTCTTATGCATAATTTAAAAGTAGTAAATATTAAAGGCATATTGTTTTTATGCTTTACTCATATCTAGATTATTTCTTCATATTATTATGTACTTAACATAAGCATTGAGAAGACTTCTTACTCGTGAGTAAAATAGTAAATGTTTATAAGATTTACTTTCTGCATAAATAACCATGTCTTCTTATCTATACCCTAAGTTACAAAGTCACACTGCTATTCCAAACAACTTAGTCTTCAGTTTGAAAAAAATAAAATTCACCACTTGTAATTCTGGGCTTAATTTGCTGGTTTACAGTTTCTTTCACTGTCTACCATGTAATGAGAAGCTCTTGAGCAAGTTGGCAGCATGAAAAAAGGCACAAATCTGGGATGCATGATGCTGTCTAGTGACTGGCCAGACTCACAGTCTCATGTTTAGAACCTGGCTTCCCTTGAGAGTTTTTCTAATTTTAATATGTGCTGTTCAGCAAAGGTAGTGAGATCCAACAGCAAGATAGATGATGCACAATCTGAGAAGAACACTTGAGGACATCTTTGGCAGTCTTATCTTAAGACAGAGCCCTTGCACTAAAGAGGTGAGTCTGTGCTAGCGATGCAGTCCCACAAACCAGTCACATCTATATGTTTGCCAAGGCATCGCTTCTGTCCATATTCCTCATTGCACTGTGGAACTCTGGCTACCAAGCTCTTCTACTTGAACTTTTTTTTTTAATTAGAAAACATCTCTGAATTTGTTTATCAGCAATATTAACTCAAAAATGTACAAAGGAAAGTGGTTTTCAGAAGAATTAAATGAATTCCCATTGTGCTTTGATAAATTTGTAATATTACTTGCAAGTGTCTTAGTATGGGATAAAAAAAGAATAAAATGAAGAGAAGATAAATCTAATATATTTAGATAATTGTCCCATTCTCATTCTTAATATAAGTATATGCTTAATAAATATAATTTATTTCAGGGTAACAAATATCGACAGCCTTTTCATAAATTCCCAGTGTTCTAAAGAATGTCAGAACATCAGGAATGAGATGAGACTATTGATCTACACAAAGATGTGATGTTGGTAAAGGTCAGAATAAGATTCAAATAGGAGCTTGCCTAATACATGTTGATGGCAGAAAGGAGCCAAGCTAAGCTAAGCTAACTCATCTCATCGATAAAATGTTCTAGAAATCTAATTTTATTTGATTAATATCCTGGGTCAAGTAAGGGTTGCATTAAAATTCAGTAGATATTTGCATTGTGGGTGCATTTTGTAATTATGTAGAGTCTTTGTAGCTTGTCAGACAAAACATTAGAACAGATTTAAGGCGAGCCGGGAAGGGTATGGCACACTGGGTGATTTTAAATGCAGTCCTAGGAGGCTCCGGAAAGTCTGAAACCATATCATGCTCTTCTGTTAAGCTCACTGTCACCTACACAGTTATTTGCGTATCTAAATAGTGTAAGATGTTTGTCTAAGTGAAGGGAAAGAAACAGGAGCAAGACAGTGCACAGAAGGATTTTTGGCACCATTTGAATTGACATATGGCAATGGACTCCCTTCTCTCATGCAAGAAATGGCACATATGTCTGAGGACTCACTTCACTGAAATATAGAAGCCCATATTAGGCAGTAGAGACTCCTAAATTTTAAAACCAACATAGTGATTCAATTCTAATTAAAACATTTAAGACATATATGACCTTGGTTGGCACCTCATAATGTCAGTTTTAGTAATTGTGACTTATTTATTATTTAACTATTTGAAACTACTTACTGGACATCTCTTTTTACTCAGCATAATTTCATCTGTTGTGAATTAATCAGTAAAGATCCCTGTCCTTCACATAGTTTATTTTCTGATACTTTTACTGTTATTAAGCTGATTAAACAACATTAAAAGGGCACTTAAATTTCCTAACATAACCTTGTACTACATGCTCAGAAATTTTTTTTAATATTTCTTCAAATTATCACTTGCTTTCTGTTTGTTCTCAAAATTCACACATTAACACCATAAAGCAACCAAGAAGTTCTTCGGCACACATTTACTTAATCTTTCTCTATTATACATAGCAGTTTGAAACTACAAGCAATATTTACACCTTTCTTTCCAAGCCTAATAACCTCTAGTTCTTGGTTATAAAGTCATATGTGTACCCTCGAGAGCCAGAGAGGTCAGATCTGACCCAGGCTGAAGTAAAAAGAAAATAGTGGCAGTTAAAGTCTGCATCACCTGGAGGGTGCAAGTTCAACCTCAGGAGTCTCTCAGCTGATTGTCATCAAGTGAGAAACTGGGCCCAGTATTGTCCTCTGCCCTTTGTAGCCAAAGAAATGAGAAAACCATATTTGTTAAATCAAATATTTGCATTATGATGTAAAGGCAACTAATTAATGAACAACCCTAAATGCACGAATTTACAACATACACACACATAATGTGTATGTTTGTGTGTGTGAGAGAGAGAGAAAGAGAGAGCGATTTTGGATTTTGTATATAACCAGTAAAGCCAGTCTATGTGTCCACGTATTGTGACCCCTCTGCTAAGAGATATTCTATTCCTTTATATTCCTACAAAATAAAAGACTATTAAAATGAGAGGAATGTAGCAGATTGCATCCAAGCTCTTCGGGATGTTTTTGTTTTTATCTTTTTCCACTTGAAGTGGTCAAATTTTTAATAACCATGTAAAGATATTTTGAAAAAATACTATCAATGAGCCCCACTCCTTACCTTCAGTTAGAATCTTTACACAGATATCATAGAATTTGTATGCTTAAAATTCTATTCCTGGGACTCTGATGATAACTCAGGCATAGGAACCACTGGTCCAAAAAGTTAGAGATGGTTACAGTACCCAAGATTCTTTACAGATTTCTCTTGCCTGTCATTACTTCCTGGCTTTCAGCCTCACTTAGGTCAAAGCTAAGTGCTGTACTATCATGAATTTTACACCCTGCTACACTTAATGCTCCCATAGTGAGTCTTCTTAGTTGTTCTCTGTGTTCTCTGACAAAGCCCTTATTCATTTTCTAAGTTTCCCCTTCTCAATGCCTCCTGTGTTATGCTGTGAAAACCCAGGCTTTCTTTAGCTTGTGATTGGAACCATGTTGACTTACCTGCATTAGTGGCCCTTGACATGACACATTCACATTATTCATTACTGTGCATGCTCTTGCACAATGTTCAGCACAGGGCACATTTCAAGAAAATATTTGACGAGAAAACTGCAAAACCTCATTTGAAGAAACCATAAGAAATTTAGCAAATTTGATATGGATTTTTTTTCACTGTTTTAAATCATGGTTTCACACATTAATATTTAAACAAAAGCAGAAGCAGGCTATTTACTTTACAAACAACTTTTCAAAATACTGCATTCAATTTAAAGACAGAATTTTGGAAATGTTATAAATCACAGCAAGCTCATTTTTGTGTTTCCATTTATTTATTTGTTTGTTTATTTAGTTTTTGTTTATAATGCGAATTTCTTCACACTTAGGAACTAGTCAAAGAATGAGGGGCTAGACCAAGTGTAAAGGAGGTGAATCAGGAATCCTGTTCTGCAAGGTTAATACCGGGAGACATTTAGAGTCTGTAGCAGCAGCCGGAGACTCAGACACCATGATTGATGTGTCATCAGGCTGAGAAGAGAGGGCTCCACAGCAGGGGTGACAAGGACAAGTTCTATGTGCTCATCGATCTGCAGTCCTCCATGGAAAACTCCAAATATTTCTCAATGTCTTGAGTGGTTTTATTGATGCAGCTCCTGCCAGATGAGAGGAGAATTGGATTCACCACATTTATTTTTCATGTGGTATTGGCAGTCTCACTCAAGAATTTAATGCTTACATAGATGCTGTGAGCATGGACAGATGTTGAATATCTTATCAAATCATTTGGGGTGAGTTTGTAGAGAAAATTATAACACCCCCAGAAACCCAGGAGGGATATTGGAAAAGCCACCCATTGTGCATTGTGTTTGGCTGCTCTAATGATGGCCCTGATCTCCTTTGTGACTGAAGACCTTTTATACTGCAGGTGATAAATAGTGACCTAGGGAACTAGTCAGTGGAACCAAACTGTCGAGTAAGCAGGCACTACACAAGGCTGATAGAACTTTAATACATGTCTAGTTAGAGACTCATTGTATTCACAGAGAAGTCACACTAGAGCAAACCAGTAGATCATGGATCACAGCCCTAAGGAGAACTATAAAAGACTGTAAAATTGGTTTTCGTGTCAGCAAAATAAGAAAATACTCATGTTATAAGTGCAAAAATCTTCAGTGAGCTTTAGAATAGTAGGGCATTCAGTAGTGATAATATATTAAATTTGAGAAATATTTATTGATAATATATTAATTTATAATATCTGGTTGGGTGGGAGCGGCACATGCCTTTAATGCCAGCACACAGAGGGCAGTGGCAGGTGGATCTATGTCAGTTCGAGGTCAGTCTAGTCTACACAGCTTGTTCCAGGACAAAGAGGGCTATTACACAGAGAAACTCTCCTTGAAACCGCTCCCCTCAAAAAAATTCACCATAATCTTAGTTCATAATTTATTTCTCCTGAAAATCATATTTCTAGAAGTCATCATTTCCTATATTTAGTTTCTGATTTCTTTCTTCTATAGTACATGTTATGATCAATTAGCCAGCATCGAAAATAATACCGTAAAACTGATAGCACAGTACTAACCAGGATTTTGAAAGTGAGGACAGCCTTACTCACAGTCCCCAGAGGGCTGAGATGAGCCCTCACTGGGTGAGAATCAGTGGGAATACAGGATGCTTTAGTGACTGCTTCTTGAAAGTAATTGATTATAATGGCTTATATTTAGCTTAAAACAAACAAACAAGCATATACGTGCAGGAAACGTTATAAGGTCTGTGTTGGTTTCACTTAGGAATATTTATGTATGTATATACATATATGTAACACTACATGAAATAAACAGGTTAAATTTATATATATATATATTTATATGCAATAATTAATGCAAAAAATGACCATGATTTCTAAGGACAGTGGGCATGTTTATATGGGAAGGTTTGGAAGGAGTAAAGTAAGAGAGAAATGTAATTATTTTAAATATAAAAAATTTAAATTGCCAGATCATAAATATTAGTACCCAAAACATAACAATAAATAAATAAGCATGAGCTAGATCTATTCACTGGAAAAGAAGCACTGTTCTTACAAAGGTCCTGCATTCACTTCCTAGTACCCACATCACAAAATGAAACAAAGCAATTCGGTGTGTTATTTTTAAAACTGTTTTATTATTTTATTGAGCTATACATTTTCTCTGCTTTCCTCCCTTACCCTGTCCCCTGTCCTCCCCTTCTCCCCTCTCCCCATTCTCCAAATTTACTCAGGAGATCTTGTCTTTTTCTACCTCCCATGTAGATTAGATACATGTATGTCTCTTAGGGTCCTCATTGTTGTCTAGGTTCTCTGGAATTGTGAATTGTAGGCTGTTATTTTTTCCTTCATGTCTAAAAGCCACTTATGAGTGAGTACATATGATGTCTGTCTTTCTGAGTGTTAGTTACCTCACTCAATATGATGTTTTCGAGGTCCATCCATTTGCCCTCAAATCTCAAGATGTCATTATTTTTTTCTACTATGTAGTACTCCATTGTGTAAATATACCACATTTTCCTTATCTGTTCTTTGGTCAAGGGGCAATTAGGTTGCTTCCAGTTTCTGGTTATGACAAACAATGATGCTATGAACATAGCTGAGCACATGCCCTTGTGCTATGATTAAGCATCTTTTGGGTATATACCCAAAAGTGGTATTGGTGGGTCTTGAGGAAGGTTGTTTCCTAATTTTTTGAGAAATCGCCATACTAATATCCAAAGTGAGTGTACCAGCTTGCATTCCCAACAGCAATGGAGGAGTTTTTTTTTTTTTTTTAACCCCACATCCTCTCCAGCATAAGCTGTCATCATTGTTTTTGATCTGGGCCATTCTTAACAGTGTAAGATGGAATCTCAGAGTTGTTTTGATTTGCATTTCTCTGATGGCTGAAGATATTTAACGTTTCCTTAAGTGTTTTTCAGCCATTTCAGATTCCTCTGTTGTGAGTTCTCTGTTTAGGTCTGTAACCCATTTTTTTAAACTGGATTATTTGTTCTTTTGATGACCAATTTCTTGAGTTCTTTG
>LOJH01012023.1:0-12731 GCA_001685095.1 Ellobius talpinus
TGGGGTTGGTAAAGATCTTTTCCCATTCTGTAGGCTGCCATTTTGTCTTCTTGATCTTTGCTTTACAGACCAGCTGAGGTCATTTAAGGGCAGTTGGCAGCCATGGAGCAGGAACTGGGGAAAGGGGTTGGGAGAGGAGAGATCAGCACTCAGATAGCTTTGAAGGTCATCCAGAGATCTTGGTTTTTTGCTTTGAGGAACAGGGAGGCTGTTGGGAAGTTTCAAGCAAAAAAGAAGCTGGGTTTGTCTTCTCAGGGCAGTTCTAGCTCCTGATTGGCAGGCTGTGTCAGGCAGAGCTTGTGGGTGCAGCAGGCACAGGGCCCAGGCAGGAGCAGTGTTTCCAGGTGAGGACAGCACTGAAGGCAGGAAGTGCTAGGAGCCCAAAAAAATGGCTCCAGAGTGTGTAGGATGGAGGTGGAAGGGCAATGCCTTCTCTGAGCAACTAGAGCTCCCATTGACTAATGTGGGAATAGATGTAGGAGGAGCCGGCTAGGGGAGGGCATCAAAGCCCTGTTTGGGGATGCTGGGTTTGAGATTCCCCTGGGATAACCAGGTTGTGAAGAAAATGTGGTCAGCAATGGGAACCTGATGTTCAAGAGCAGGATTCTGGCATACACCTGCACACAGGACTCACAGTAATGAGGCTAGGTGAGCTCACTGGCCGAGCGAGTGCCTATGGGATGAGAGTGGGTTACACCAAGCCTAGCACTCAGCACTAGTAGCAGATCAGTGGTATGGGAGGATGGACCATCCAGGTAAACTGAAGCCTAGGTTTCAAAGATTCTGATTCCCCCATCTGCAAAACACTCAGCTCTTAGGGTCTCAGATCTTGAAAGGAAATAGGCAGGACCCGAGGTGACCCGAGGAGTCGCTTCATTTCCTAGGCTTCCATTTTTTACCTTGGTCTGAGAATGAAGGGACCTCTGTCCATTAGGACTCTTCACAGTTCAACGCCAGAAAGCCCAGTGGTCAAGCCAGTGTCACTGATGTCACCGGGGTGGGTTGGTGGATCCCTCATTCCCCTGGTGTGTCATTGTCTACCATACACAGCAGATCCTTTTATTCACAGCTAAGGTACTGTAGGGCAAATTCTTCTACTAACTAAACTTCATTTATAACCACATAGCCAGCACTCAGGACACTTTGTCAGTCCTGAACAGAGCACCAAGCAGCTGCAGTTCACACACTCGGTCCTGGCTGAGGTCAAAGGGGCTCTGACTGCTTTCTGCTGCTAGAAACAAAGTCCTCTTCTGCAGTAGTTAATACCACACTTCCCACGTGTTTGTGTGTCTTGTTGGTGATTTTGCCCTTTAGGAGGCCTGCGAGCATGGCGCCAATGTGTGGCTTAGTCTCCCTATAAGCAGGCTATGGTGTGCTTGGCAGAGAAAATATGTGGGTCTGGGTGAATTTCATACAGATGTGAGTTCTAGGTGTCAGCTGTGAGTTCAATGTTAGCAGATAAATATATGTTAGGCACGGTGCTTTAAAAACAGAAACACATATTAAAACAAGCTAAAGTATTGATGGTTCTTGAAAGGGGCTTCCAGGAACCGAAGTCTGTGTCTGTGTTTTCTTTATGGAAATACTTCTGTATGAGCTTGCAATCACTGGTGGAACATAGCAGCCACCTTAGAAGGACCATGATGGACTTGCTTCTCTAGCCACAAGTTCTCACAGAGGTGGTGTTGAGCTTGTAAACCCCTGAAGACATTTTCTGAGCACAGTGTGGTTCTGCATCAGGCCTTTGAAACCATTCCTTCATGCAGGGTAGCTATTTTCTTTCTCATCTCTGCTATTATTTCAGTATAGCTATATAATTCATTTATAACACAGTTCAGTTTATTAGCTTATGTTATGTTTTAGGTTCTTTGAACTTTCTGGTAAATTTTTATGCAGTTGTTCTTGAATTCACCACCACAATCATAGTAGAGAACAATTCCTGCCAGACATCCCTTTGTCCTGCAACCATGTATCTATTTTTATTGTCCCTATAGCTATGCCTTCCAGAACATCGTGTTTAGGGACTCTTAACATTTTGGATCTGACGTCCCTCAGTGAATATTTAAGGTTCAGCATTGTGATGCTGCTGTGTCAAACACTATCCCTTGTCTTTGCTGAGTAGTATTCCATTCTGCGGTTTGCTGTGTGTTTGTCAGCCAAAGAAGGTCTAGGTTCTTCTAGCTCAGCAAAAGCGTGGATAAAGCTGCTGTGCAGTCTATGCTCAAGGCTCAGACCTTTGCGTGAACTCAAGTTTCTGTGACTGAGCAAAGAAGAATGGAGTTGTAGACCATAAAGTAGTGTGTGTGTGGCATCAAGAGAAGTCATCCAAGAAGCTGAGCCTTCTGCTTGAACAAGGTTCAAGAGCTCCAGCTGCTCCTGGGTCTCCCCAGGACTGGTGCTGTCATTCACAGTTAGTTATTTGCCATTGTAACAGATTCACAGGTTCCGTCCAACATCCCTCCGATGACTAGTCCTAAAGATACCTTTCCAAACGTGTGGTTCCAAAGTTGTCCTTGTGAGACCTGCCTTTTCTGATCTTTTGTCTATTGCTGTTCTTTGACTGTTTATCTTCTTATTGTTGAATTTTGTTGTTGCTTGTTTTGTTTGGGATTTTTGGTTTGTTTTTCTTTTTCTTTTTTTTCTTTTTTTTTTGAGGCAGGGTCTCACCTTATAGTCCAAGCTAACTTTGAACTCATTGTATAGCCCAGACTGGCCTCAAATCCACAGTCCTCCCACCTCAGCCTCCCAAGTACTAAATTACACATTTGTGTCCCCATGCCCAGTTTATTGTTGAGTTCTGAGGGGTCTTTATGTATTCTGGATCTAAGCACTTTGCCAAATGTGTGATCTGAATTTATTCCGTTTATGGCTTGTGTTTTCCTTTTATTACCAGGATCATTTGCAGAACAAAGTTTTGAATTTTATACCTAGCTTATCATTTTTTCATTTGTGAATGACATCTTTGGAATTTCATATAAAACCTCATTGCCTAACCAAGATCACAAAGATTACCACATTTTCTTCTAGAAATTGTATAGTCTTATGTTTTATGATTGATCCAAATGTGACCTGACCCATTCAGAATTAAGTTGGAGTTAATTTTTGTATAAGTAGTGTAGTTTAGGTGGTGTATGTATGTATGTATATATGTGTGCATATGTATGTATGTTTGGTTGCTCCAGGACTATTGTTGTTTTTCCTTTTTTTAACCCATTGAGGAAAAAGATGGAGTTCCACAATAGCTTGAAATTGCACAAATGGGAAAAACTTATGGAGAGGAAAGGATCAGAGAGACGGTCTACCTACTAGGCAACTCACCAAAAGCTCAAAACTAGAGTGTCAAGTCCATAAGTCAGAGAATCTGGAAGAGGCTTTGGCCTTTGCGGAAGTAATTAAGTGGCAAGCAGGTTCTTGAGCCAACCTCATGCTCCTCCCTCTGGGGAAGGGTGAGCCTCATTGATGGTCAGTGGCACTCACCAGTGAGGTCCTCACTCCCCAGGACTCTGTCTCCTTGGACTCTGGAGAGGGTGGATGCTGCAGCCTGGGCTGGATGCCAGGCTGACTCATCCATCGGTCCAGGGTGAGTGTCTCAGGGAAAGGTTGTTTTATTTGTTCTCATAGCAAGCTCTATTGCAATAACAGCTCCCAGGTGTCCCAGGGTTTTGGCTCTCTCTCCCCGGGTTCCTAATAGAGATTGGCAGAACCCAGCATCCAGGTAATTCCATTGTCAGTTTCAGCAGCCTTCTGTACCTCATTAGACAGAAGCAGAGGGAAATGAGTAGAGAAGGAATGTCAGCCCTTCAGCCTGTGTGAGCAAGCAGCTTCCAGGAGACAGCAAGGCAGTAAGGGAATTATCCGGTCCTTCCCATCAGCCCCTTTATCCCTAGTATACAGAATGCTGGTGTAAACTGTTCAGTTTGGGTAGCAGGCCCTTTGCTTTGAGTGACAGGACTGGCGTGAATATGGCAGTCTTTGGGACTACTCAACCCTTGGGTCACAGGCTCTTCCTGGTGATGTAAACCTAGATAGCATCTCTGGGTAATTTAGGTTAGAACCATGAGTGTTGGGGTCATTGTGGGTTGAAACAGTTTGTTCCCCAAAGGTTTATATGCTAGAACCTTGGTTCTCAGTGGCAGGGCATTCAGAAGGCAGGGCCTAGGAATGACTGTATTAGGACCACCTTTATAAAGGGATTGATGTTGGTCTCGAGACTGGGTTTGCTGTGGGACAATGGTCTGTACCCTGTCACTTATATTTTAAATATATGCTGATTGGCCAGTAGCCAGGGAGGAAATATAGGCGGGGTGACCAGGCAGGAAGTAGAGGCAGGGCAATGAGAATTCTGGGAAGAGGGAAGCGCAGTCCACAGTCGTGACTCAGCCTCAGAGGAAGCAAGATGTGACTGCCTCACCAAAAAAGGTACTAAGCCACATGGCTAACTCAGACAAGAATTATGGGCCAATGTAAGTTATAAGAATTAGTTAATAAGAAGCCTGAGCTAATGGGCCAATCAGNGAGGCAGGGCAATGAGAATTCTGGGAAGAGGGAAGCGCAGTCCACAGTCGTGACTCAGCCTCAGAGGAAGCAAGATGTGACTGCCTCACCAAAAAAGGTACTAAGCCACATGGCTAACTCAGACAAGAATTATGGGCCAATGTAAGTTATAAGAATTAGTTAATAAGAAGCCTGAGCTAATGGGCCAATCAGTTTATAACTAATGTAGACCTCTGTGCGATATCTTTGGGACTAAACAGCTATAGGACCTAGTGGGACAGAAACCTCTGTCAACATGGATTAGATCTTGAAGCATGGGTTAGTTCTCACGAGGGTGGGTTCCTATAAAACAGACAGGCTGATCTGTTTTCATGCTCATCATGTGACCTCTCTTGCACACACTCTGTCATGTGACGCTATCCGCATGTCATCCTGTTGGCAGCCATTACCAGAGGCTCACAGACTATGACTCCAAGATCTCAGACTTTCAGCCTCCACAACTGTGAAGAAAACGCATCTCTTTGCTTTAGAAAGCACACAGGCCTCCAGCATGGGGCTTCTAATGGGAACTCCCTACAGACTAAGACATGCATGGTCAGAGCCTTATTGATTTAAACAGTCCAGGAAAGCAAGATGGTGCTGGTAACAATCGCTGCATCCTCACAAGCCAGAAGGACAGGCAGCTTCCTTAAATCTCTTTCCTAAGGATCCTTATCCCATTTTCAAAGCCCCTTCTCTTAAGACTGCCATGTTTGGGAGTTTATCAGTGTGGGGGCGGGAAACACCAGCATTCAGACCACAGCAACACCCAACATTAACACATACAAGCTCGAGTGTGGAAACAGTGTTTGTCTGTGAAGTTTCTGTCTTCGGTTTATGGCGTCAGCCTCTTTGCTTCCTGTTTACATCGTGGATGTGTACAGCTCACACACATATTCACACCCACCCACCACTCTCCTAACACACAGTGCGCACTCAAACACCCAAGCCTCAGGCACATCCACACATCCGTACTCTTAGCTACGTTCACTCAAATATGAGCCTCTTCCAGCTTCCAAGTTCAGGAAATCTAACCAGAAGTGATCACCTGAATGGCTGCCCTTCCTCTATAGATGCACACCCTTTTACACACTCTCTCTCCAGCAGGCTCCTACCTGGCCATGACAGCACCCACACAAGGACTGATCTCTCTCGCCTCCTTCATGCCATGGACATGCAGCACCTGTCTTGTCTTCCGCTCGTCACACTCTGGCTTCGGCTGGGTGAATGCCAGAGTCTGCCTGGCACGAATCCCAGAGCAGCAGCCCAGAAGCAAGGGTCCAATGGGAATGAGCCTCCACGAGCCCAGAATGGGTGCCTTCCAAGTCAGGAAGGGCCATCAAGGAAAGAGGCCTTGGGAGGTGACCTGGCTCCTCCCCCAGGGGCTCTAGACAGTCAGGGGATGAGGGAACATGGAATGGCCCCTTTCTAGTCCTGCCTCTAATCTTCTCTAATGTCTGGACACTTTGAAGAGTCGTGGCCTTTCTTGCCCTAGAGGTGTGAGTGATACCTGAATGACAACCCAGTTTAGAGAATCCGAAGTCAGAGTCTGGTCTGCTGTGTGGTCCGCTAGCCTTTGATAATGCATCATAGCTTTGTTTTATAAATAGTTTGCTTCCAAGGGTTCAAATGCTGGAAGTTCACTACCTGCTGCAGTGATGCTAGGGTTGGCAGGGCATTAGGAGATGGACCTGCTGAGAGGTCCTTAGGTCACTGGGGGCACTGTCCTTGGAAGAGATTAAGGTAGTTCTTATAGAATTTCTGATCAAATTCTTCTAAAAAGCAATCTTGATTTCTGAATTGCCCTACGGCTCCTTTCTTCGGGATGTGAGATCTTTCTCCCACATGTGCTGTCAACATGTCTACCACAGGGTCCCCATCAGAGCTGAGCCAAAGCCAGTGTCATGTCCTTGAACCTCCAGAACCATGAACTCAATAAACCTCTTTATCAAGTTAGCTTGCCTCTGGTATTTCATTATATGAAAGCAAAGCATAGTAATAATATAATCACTATATTCTTATAAGTTAGAACATGCCCGGAAACCAAAAACCAAAAGCATAACTGAATAAATAAATATGAACGCTCATTAGCCCGTGAAACAAGGCAGACAACACTTTGTCTCCCGGGGCTTTCTAAAGTTAGAGGAGGTAGGCAGATACGGAGAACGTTTGCTGTTGCTGCGAGCAAAGAGGGTAGGTGAGCAATTTCTCTCCCCAGTTCCCAAGCTTCCAACTCTCTCCCACCCCACTGAGTACTGTTGTCTATCATGAGCATAAGAACACGAGCTGCCACAGCCCTGTGGGTATACTGGGTACTCTCCAGCCCCTCTCCCCAACAATGCCCAGGAACTGAGCATCGCTACCAGGGAACCAGAGGTTCTGAGAGGCTGAGTAACTCATCCAAAGCTACACAGCTGTAAACAGGAGAGCCAGGATTTGATCTTGGGTCTTTGCTTCTCAAGCCCAGACTCTCTGTAGCATACTAAGCTTGCATTTATATACTATCACCAGTCAGGGAATGCACATTCTAGACATTTATTGGTTGTCTAAACCTACATAAACTCTCATTCTACGTCCATTCCTCAAGGTTAAACTGCAGCTGGACTGTTCGGACAGCAGGAGCCGTGTTTTCAGATGTTTCATGGTGTTGGGCATAGTTCCTGGAATAGATAACTTTTTAAAAATAATAATGGCTTCATAAATTTCAAATGGAGTCTGGAGACAAAGTTCTACTTCTGTTCTTAGGAAAGAAGAAACTTCAAGAAGAGCTGGTCTGAATTAAAAAAAAATGTTCTCAGGGCTGGGAAGTTGACTCTGTGGGTAAAGTGATTTCTGTTTAGCATGGGGTCCTGAGTTAAGATGCCCAGCACCTGCATAAAAGACATAGCAGTGTGCATCTGTAAACCAGCCACCAGAGAGACAGATGGATCTGGGGGCTTTGTGGGCAGCTAGTCTAGCCAAATTGGTGTGCTCCAGGTTCACTGACTCTCTCATAAAAAATAAAGTGGAGAGAGATAGAGGAAGGCATTCAAACTGACCTCTGGCCTTGAAACGTACATATATATACATGCATGCATGCATGCACGCATATGCATGCATACACACACACAATTTTTCACCGTTGCATACTTCTGTGACCAGATGTATGGGTTTCTTCCCTTCATACCAACTAGTTATCCAGCAGACACTGAAGGTTCTGTGCTTCATTTCGGCCCTGAATTGAAGCAGAGAGCACCCGATGCTGTAAATTGAGAGTGTGGTCTCACAAAAGCCCCTCAGTGTTCTGGAGCCTCCCTCCAGGCCTCAGGTGCGGCTTGTGTTCCCACGCTCCACATCGAAGCTGCAGCTCTACCCTGGCTCTAGAGTTGGGTTAATATGCCAGGACAACTCAGAGAATTGAGAGGGAAAAAAGAAACTGCTGTCAGCTAGCAGTTTATTACACTGGGTGCCTCAGGGCTTGGGGTGCGGACACCAGGATAAGGTGTATAGGGCGAGTGTGGAGCTTCCAGGCCCTCCTGGGGTATGTGGCCCTTTGGAAGTCCCCAGGTGTTCAGCTCCTCCAAATCTCCATGAACCCTGTCTTCTCTGAGCTCTGTCCTTTGGAGGGTTTTGGCTATTTCATTCCAAAGACGCAGATGATGACATCACTAGTCATAGGTGATTAACCAAACATTTGGTTGGCTCTTCTCCCCAAAGGTAGGAGGCATGACTTGTTGCCTCAAAACGGTGATTGTGGCTTGGCATGACTCAGTCATCCTGGTGAGTAGGTCTCTCCTGAAGCTATCTAGGAATTGCCAAAGCTAGTTATCTGACTAGTGCACAAAAGCAGTCATCCATCTGGTGATACAAACCTATAAGTAGCTGTGGGGCAAGCTCATGACCCCATAGGGTCCAGCTGGATCGAGAAATAAACCACAAACCTAACTTTTCTGATAATTTTCTCTCTCCACCCCTTACTTCCTCATCTGTAAAGTGCAGTTCTGGATGAGATCATCTCTTGGGTTTCTTCCAAACATGATTTTTAAACGCCTACTGTTTTGCATGGTACTGAATGGACCAGATGACATAAAATTATTGCACATGCTTGCTGGGAGGATCGCTCCTGGGATGCTGTCCCCGGCTTCCGTGTCTTCAGTTCCCTATACTGTTCCTGAAGGAGCACACAAGTCAAGATGGGCAGTCCTCTCATCAGAGAGTGAAGACGTCCCTCTCCAGCACAGCCACCTGGCACTTCCCAAAGCCACGGTCAGTCACCTACCTGTGCTGAATGCGCATGTCATGTGCTGAATGCGCCCTGTGCACTTAACGAGCCTGTGTTAGGAAAAGGAAGACCATCTGAGGAGATGACTGGGAGGCCATGAGAAGGAGGGCCGGGGAGGAGGTGGGAAGCAGCAGGTACTTGAAAAGACAACATCTCCATTCTGGGAAGAACTCGTCTGCTGGGAGGAAAGTGTTCTAGGTTTGGCTACTGCTTGGCTTCAGGCAAGTAATTTATCTCCACAAACTTTAGTGACCCCATTTTTACACAGCTGCCTTTTTCAGATTTCAGCATTTTGTAAGTATAACGGAAAGCTGTGGATCACTGAATGGCTATGGACGCTATGGCTTTAGGGTTTCTGGGAAAATTGCTGAAGTCTGAGTCCCCAAATGTTCTCTGTGGGCCAGTAGTCCTAGGATAGATGATCCCTTCTGAAGCCCTCAGTGAAGCCTCTGTCCCCTGTGATCCCCATTCACTTGTCCTGTCTCCCTTGGAGTCCCCCTAGCCAGAGGGGTCCTGGTCCCAACAGTGCACTCATAACTGTTTAACCAGCAGATGTGAGAGGGAGCAATGTCTGATTTGTAGAGTTTGCTGTTGCCAAAGTTCAGATGTTTCCACCATGGCCCGTTTACCAAATATGATACCACTGGTGCAGAGCCAAGGAGAGGGGCAGTAACAGAGCACTGTTCAGTCGGACACAGCTCACTCTTGCATGGTCTGAGAAGCCCCCCTCTCCCCCAGCCTGAGAAGCCCCCCTCCCTGCCTTTTCGGAGACTCTCTAACAAAGAAAAGGCACCAAAAAGCCCAGTTCCATATTCTTGGAAGATGTGGTACTTCCTCCTCTGAAGTTTCCAGTAGCCCAAGTCCCTGCCTAAAGCATTCAGTTTTGGGCCATACTTGGGCACAACCCCAGCTTGTGAACACACCATCACTCCTCCCTGCTTTAGTTTGGGTGTGTGACTTCTCCAGCCTCCATCTCTGGGGCTGGAGAAACTACCTGGGAATTGCTTTGCTTAGATAAACTCGTTCTTTTACTTTTTCAGTTTGGCTTGATCTGGCTTTGCTGCTTCAGCAGAGAAACCTATTATTGGGCTAAAGAAAACCTATTAAGCGCTACGTGCTATTTCTACCACACAGAGACCATAGATCTAAACAACCCCAAGAGCACAGACACTAATAAAATGCAGTCAAGAATTAAGAAGTGATCTAATCTACATGGAAAGTAGAAAAACACAAGAAAAAGAAAAGATCTCCTGAGTAAATTGTGAGCATGGGGACCATGAAAGAGGGTAGAAGGGGAGGGGAGAGGAAGGGAGGAGAACAGAAAAAAATGTATAGCTCAATAAAATCAACAAAAATAATTAAAAAAGAATTAGGAAGTGATGGGATCTCTTTAATGCCTTGCTTTTAATAAAAATTTATTGAATTGGAGTCAGACGAGAAAATGTGGTACATTTACACCATGGAGTACTAGACAGCAGTAAAAAATAATGACATTTTGAAATTTGCACGCAAATGGATAGATCTAGAAAAAACCATATTGAGTGAGGTAACCCAGACCCAGAAAGACAAATATAATATATAGTCACTCATAAGCAGCTTCTAGACATAAAGCAAAGGAAAAAAACGACCTGTAGTCCACAACCCCAGAGAACCTAGACAGCAAAGAGGACCCTAAGAGAGACATACNAGAAAAAACCATATTGAGTGAGGTAACCCAGACCCAGAAAGACAAATATAATATATAGTCACTCATAAGCAGCTTCTAGACATAAAGCAAAGGAAAAAAACGACCTGTAGTCCACAACCCCAGAGAACCTAGACAGCAAAGAGGACCCTAAGAGAGACATACATGGATATACATAGGAAGGAGAAAAAGACAAAATCTCCTGAGTAAATTGGGAGCATGGGGGTCACAGAAGAGGGTAGAAGGGGAGCGGGGAGGAAGGGAGGGAAGTGGAGAAAACAATAAAAAAAAAAAACTAGCCAGCACAGTAAAAAAAAAAACTATTGAATTGTAAGTTTGTGTCAGTTTTTTGTTGGTTTGTTTCTTACTATGTTTTATTTTCCGAGACAGGGTTTCTCTGTGTATCTCTTGCTATCCTGGAACTTGCTCTGTAGCCTGGACTGGCCTCAAACTCAGAGATCTGAGTGCTGGGATTAAAAGTGTGTGCCAACACCGCCTGGCCATTGTATCCATTTTTGATGGTATGATTAACAACTTGTCCATTACATTTTTGAAAAAATTCAGTGTTTCCCTTATAGACAGAGCTGCACACCCCTAGGTTTGCAGGAATATGTAGCTCTAGGGCCTTGCCTAGACAAGGTCTTGCCTGGACAGGACCTTGAGGGATTCCAGGCATGCAGCAATGTCTGGCCATAGCCAGCTTTTTCCTAAAGGACTGGAGTGTAAATATTTTGGATTTTGCAGGCCATGTACAGTCTGTTGTAGTTGCATGGCTGTGTTGTCATAGATTAGAACCTCTCGGGACAGCATGAAAGCAAGCACGAGTTACATCCCGATGAACTTGATTTATGGACAATGAAAACTGAATTATGTAGAATTTTCACATGTCACAAAATGTTACTATGCTTTTGATTCTTTTCCAGCCACTCGGAAGTATAGACACTATCATGTTGTTAAGCTGTTGGTTTTGTTGGCTTAGATATCTTCAGAGTGTTTTCTATGATACCCTCAATTTATGTGTATTTATGGGGATAACCCCACTGCAAGTGGACGGACATCTGCCTACTGTAAAGTGCTTGAAAATGTTAGCCATGCCTTCTGGCACCTCTACAGTGAGAATGACATCACCTTCCCATGTATTCTTAATAATTATAAAGATGTACATACTTAGCTATTACTAGAATTCCACCTGTTTCTGGAACCTACTATTTCATTGTTCTGAAATAGTTTCATACCAGGCTGAATAAACAACTGCTCATGCAAAAAAAAAAAAAGCGGAAATAAAAATGTAGAACCCATGCTTAACTCAAAGGCCAGATGAGGCTAAGCCCCGGGCAGAATATGGCCCACAGGCAAAGTTTAACTATAAATGTCTTTCCCCAAGCTTTCTGAATTGAGTGGCTGGTTATCTTTGTTAAAGAGAAAGAAAGAAAAAAAAAACCAAACAGGCCGTCCAAATGCTTGTTACAGGTGCTAAGACAGGTTTGAATCAAGGGGCCCATGGCCCTAGGACCACTGTGACTGGGCCTTGCAAGGGAGAGGGACTGGGCTCAGCCGTGCCTCCAAAAAGCATAAGTGGGGATAATGAAAGATGGGGGGCTGCCAGTGTATGAGGAAAATGAAGGTTTCTGGCTGAACTGATTCGCTGAAGCAAATTACTGAAGTAGTAAAAAAACCGGAAGTGTCTGAGCAGGGCTCTTGTTTAAATGACCTTCTACAAGGACAGAGAGGGAACCTTGGCACTATGGGGCAGTGAACCCAGGGGAGTCTGGCTGTAGTTTGGTCAAGGGAAATATAGCAGACTCTTTACCAGCTAGGTACATAGATGGGTTTGCATCATCCTCATTTAGAAAATTAACAGTTGAGAGACTGTGGGTATAGTGTTGTAGAAGAGCATTTGCCTAGCTGGGTTGCAGCCACAGCATAGGGGAAAAGGGAGTAGAAGATGAACAGTTTTCCTTGTAGCATTAATTCTTCTTCCAGTCATCATTCTGACAGATGTGCGAGTGGTAACAGTTCCATAGAGAAAGAGAAGAGGTAGGGATGCTACTCCACAGGCAGGTTTCAGGCCAGAAGCAGAGGCAGACCTGGGAAAATCCCTGGATGAGCACACACGCACTCACACGTACACACATGCACACAAGCGCACACACATGCACACACACACAAACACACATGCACACACGAACAGACACGCGAGTGCACATGCGCGCGCGCACACACACACACACACACACACACACACACACACAC